>JAVTVY010030218.1:0-13222 GCA_036873755.1 Hanleya hanleyi | reverse complement strand
TAAGTTGCAATATATTTCTGTGTCCCGAATGATTAAACCTGTCAGATGTCATATATATTCTCCAGTCATGGTACTAGTATAACCTTGCGTGAATCGATACTGGACAGGTTCCCGTACATTCATGAAGCTATCCTAACTCAACTTCGTATAGTTGGGGCAGACTTAAGATCAACTTTACACATATTAGGTAGGGAGTTGTTTAGCTCGGTTCGATAAATCCATCTTTTATCATAACTACACATGCTACAGTAGCTGTGTTTTAGAGGAACAAACTGGATTCTCTTAAATGCATTTGTATGTTGGGAGAATGAATAGCCGGTATCACAATCTTTTTTTTCTTTTCTAGCAGAAATACAGTTTAAAGAAGTAAACATGATGGCCGAGAGGGGCCATCGCGTCTTTCATTTCTAATTTAACGCGATGGAGCGATGGAGCTATGCGATGGAACGATGGAGCGATGCGATGCGCAATGGAGCTATGCGATGGAGCGATGGAGCTATGCAATGAGAAGTCGCGCTATGCGATGCGCGATGAGGCTATGCGATGGAGCTATGCGATGCGCGATGGAGCTATGCGATGGAGCGATGGAGCTATGCGATAAAAAGTCGCGCTATGCGATGCGCGATGAGGCTATGCGATGGAGCTATGCGATGCGCGATGGAGCTATGCGATGGAGCGATGAAGCTATGCGATGGGGCTATGCGATGAAGCTATGCGATGGAGCTATGCGATTGAGCTATGCGATGGAGCGATGGAGCTATGCGATGGAGCTATGCGATAGAGCTATGCGACGGAGCTATGCGATGCGGCTATGCGATGGAGCTATGCGATGAAGCTATGCGATGGAGCTATGCAATGGAGCTATGCGATGAAGCTATGCGATGAGGCTATGCGATGAGGCTATGCGATGGAGCTATGCGATGAAAAGTCATTGTGCATGTTCGTTAAAAAACGAGGCTGAGTTGGACGCCATTATTCAATATTCTATGATGGCCGAGAAGGGCCATCGTGGGTTTGGCATTAGAACATGAAATCCAAAAGGCGAAGACGCGAAGTTACGATGCGATGCGCGAAGGTACGATGCGAAGATGCGAAGCGCGAAGATGCGAAGTTACGATGCGAAGATGCGAAGATGCGAGGCGCGAAGATGCGAAGTTACGATGCGAAGATGCGAAGATGCGAAGCGCGAAGATGCGAAGTTACGATGCGAAGATGCGAAGTTACCTGTACAATAGGAACATACATGTATACGTTTATTCTAAATATGAAATACAGTCTATCTTATCTTCTTTTTTGAAACGAAAATCCGAAACCTGATAGTGCTCTATATTCTCTCGAACCATTCTTGACATATTATGTTCATCTGAACAGTTTCGTCGGAGGAATGGTTAAACTATACTTCTGTATATATTCTTCAAGAAAAATATTGATTGAAAACAGAAATCAGCTTTTAATTACTGCCGTCACATGCAGACAAAATAGTTTTTCCCATGTAAACATCACATATCCTTTAGTCATTCGAGTTTCACACTAAAGACTACCCACCCCATTGTCGACATCAACTGACGGAGCCAGTTCCGAGACGGATGACCAAATTGTGTCATACCATGTCATGAATAAGTTCTTGCAAACAAAGCGTTCACAACGAAACGAAACTCGATGGTGTGCTGATTCGCATAGCTTTTCTTTAATCGGCTACTTAGAGGTAGAATTAATGACGGTACAAACGATTCAACGTTGTTTTTGTTTTCGGGCGAGTATAAGCCATCATTGATATTTCAGTGTCCAATCTGATCAGCTCGACCATATCGCTGTAATCCCCGGCCCCTACCCCAAACCGCATTTCAAACGCCAACTGTTCAGTTAGGAAATGGGTACATGTAAAACAAAATATCCAGCTGGAACCCTTTATTTTTTGGAAAAAGTTATCATGGTGACGGTTACATTTGTGTATAGCTAGGTCACAGATCAACGTCAGAACGCGGCTGGATCGAAACTGGCGAAGGTGGGTCGAAACTGATACTGGTCATTAAGAAATGTTATTATACTCTCCACGTTTAAGTACATCGTCAGCTAAATTCCTTTGTTAACCCTATCTGGCCTGGGCTTTTTGGGACCCGTCCAGTCCTGGGGGGCCGAAATGACCCCCCTCCCCCCTAATTTTTTTATTTATGCAATTTCTCCGCAAACAGTAAATGATAAATTAATAAATATTAATTTGATGTGAAATAAAATAGCATTTGCCCACTTTTCATCGCGGAAAAGCAAAAAAGATTGAAGAAAAATGACGAAAACATCACTTTTCTGGTACCCCATGTGGTCGCCATTTTGAATTTAGCGATGATCCTCTCCTCGGAAGGTTATGCAAATACGCTCAAAATGACCCCAATATGATAAAATATAAAGTCCTGCAGTGTCAGCTCTCATTTTTTGTCGTTCCGGAGAAAGCGCAGAAAGTTTGGTAGTCGGGGCCTTTTTGTCCCCTCCCCCCCAAAAGGCCTGGTAGGGTTAAGAAATTCTATAGATAAATGCACTGCGATCCTGATAATGATTTTTCCAATCAAACAGAAAAATCCTTTTGAAAAAGATGGATCGGAACTGACACCTCGTCCATACCGCAGCTGATATATTAGAGTAGTAAGAAAAGGCTAAAATCACCCATATTTGTGGGGCGCCTTTGGGTGGGATGCTTGGCGCATGCCTGTCTGAGACATGCTCAGGGATCTCTACCGTTTGTTTGCAGCGCCCACTTGGTGGCAAAAACCCGCACTAGAGGGAGACAACTCCGGGCTGTTAATTCCGGTTCCGGTCACTTGACCGGAAGTGACCTTTGACTCCTGCGCATGCGCAAAATACCGGATAATAATGGTACGCAGAGGTGAAAAGTGACCGGAACCGGAAGTAACAGCCGGAGTTGTCTCCCGCTAGTGCGGGTTTCTGCCATCAGGGGGTGCTGCGAAAATGGGCCTCAATTTACGATTTACGATACTGCGGACACTGTCTGCCCCTCTCAGCATAGCAAGCGCTCGATTGAGGACGACAGACCCGTCGAAGAAGTGGATCCGGCATTTTGGACCGCATTGTCTATGGGGATATTGAAATACATGCGGACGATATCGAGGCTGGAGGGGAGGATTCACAAACTTTACAGTAGGCATACACCAATATGTAACCCCAGATCGGATAACGTCAATGCGTTAATCCAGGATTTTGTTTTTTGGAAATGCATACAGCTCCGGCATCAAGTCCGAATTATCGTAGGTTTCGAAACATTTTTTAACTCAATGTTAAGGCTTTAATATTAGTAACGTTTCAGAGATCTCGTTTAGTGAAGCCCTATCTCTCTCGCACCCTCATGGCTTTCCGTATCATGCTCCACACTTGGAGCGCATGGGCACTCAATCCTGTGCATGCGCATCGGCCCATGCAGTGCGATCTTCTACAGGTCCATTTTCGACACCGGAATTCACATGACAACCAGCGCATGTGTCACCCAGACATATGCGCCAAGCGTCCCACCCAAAGGCGCCCCACAAATATGGGTGATTTTAGCCTTTTCTTACTACTCTAATATATCAGCTGCAGTATAGACGAGGTTCCAGTTCCGATCCATCTGTTTGAAAAGGGAACGGTTTGATTGGCAAAACCATTATCAGGATCGCAGTGCATTTGTCTATAGAATTTCTTAACAAAGTAATTTAGCTGACGATGTACTTAAACGTGGCGAATATGGTTACATTTCTTAATGAACTGTATCAGTTTCGACCCACTGTCGCCATTTCCGATCCTGTCTCCTTTTAACGTTGATCTTTGACCAAGGTATATACAAACATGATAACTTTTTTTGCCAAAAATAGGGTCCCAGCTGGATATTTCGTTTTACATTGTACATATCACCATCTCCTAAGTGAACAGTTGGGATAGGGGGCGGGGATGACAGTGATATGGTCGAGCTGATCATATAGGCAAGACAGATTGAACACTGAAATACCAATGATGGCTTATACTCACCCAAAAACAAAAACAACCTTGAATCGTTTGCGTCATCATTAATTTTACCTCCAAAAAGCAGATTAAAGAAAAGCTATGCGAATCAGCTCTCAATCGAGTTACGAAGTTTCGTTGTGAACGCTTTGTTTCCAAGACCTTATTCATGACCCAATTTGGCCACCCTTGGAGGAGAGTGGTTCGGAACTGGCTCCGTCAGTTGATGTCGACAGTGGGGTGGGTAGTCTTTGCAACCTGTAACCATCTGGGTCATCTATACGCGGTAAGACTGACCCTGGGATCGTGTGTATCCATTCTCAGCCTACTTTCGGCAACTGCAAGAGGAAATTTCCTGAAATCAATACCACGTGACTTTGTCAGCCAATCAGCTGAAGTCTACCGACGTAACCCCAACGTAACCCGCCATTTTCGAATCATGTGCTGCCCTACTTGTTCAAAATTACAGATCTACAACGCCTCTTGGGTGATACAAAAGTTACTCATACCTAAGTAGTATATAAAGACCCTATTCGACCATATTTCACCCGGATGTAGAGGTCATTTGGGGAGGTCACGGGGAGTATAGTTCCGGCAGAAGGACCAAAAGCTACCTCCAATACAGGAGAGTTCCAATTGTTGTAGGGGATGTGTTCAGGATGTATTCATCCGCGGTGATGCGGTCTGGCCGCGGTTTTGGCGGTGATTCGGACTCGGGAAAAAGCTTCCGCGGAGAAAAAGTAGTCCCTAGATAAAATGGTCCGATGGGGTCGAGTGAGGTATCAAAGTGAAGCATTCGTGAAGAGGCATCTAATGGGCTGGGTGTGGGGTTGACATATCGGCCTTCTGCGCATGCGCGGTGGCCCAAGGGTATGGAAATAGACGTTTTGGGATATAGGGGAGTCCCTAATGGTCGAATGGGGTCGACTGAGGTATCAAAGTGAAGCCTATGTGAGGGGGCATCTGCTGGGCTGGGTGTGGGATTGAACTATCGGCATTCTGCGCATGCGCGGTGGCCCAAGGGTATGAAAATAGACGTTTTGGCATCGAGCGGGGTTTCTCATGGGCCGATGGAGTTGTATGAGGTATCAAAGTGAAGCTTATGTGAGGGGGCATCTAATGGGCTGGGTGTGGGGTTAAAATAGCGGCATTCCGCCCATGCGCGGTGGCCTAAGGGTATGAAAATAGACGTGTTGAGAGCTAGGGGAGTCCCTAATGGGCCGATGGAGTTGAGTGAGGTATCAAAGTGAAGCATTCGTGAAGGGGCATCTAATGGGTTGGGTGTGCGGTAGGAATATCATTCTGCGCATGCGCAGATGCAATGCGGAGCTCTCGTCCAATCAGAAGCGAGTATTTCAAATCCGTCACAGAGCTCTCGTCCAATCAGAAGCGAGTAGTTTGACCCGGTGCATTATGGGCCATATCCAAGATGGCGGCACGTATGTTCAAGATGGCGGCACATCCGGTGTCGAAAACTGGCCATTTCGTCGGGATGTGGTCACCTAGTGTCGAAAACTGGACCCTGTATGGGTCCCGCTCTACGTTTTGGAGCTAGGGGAGCCACTAGTGGTCCAATGGAGTCGTAAGAGGTATCAAAGTGAAGCATTCGTGAAGGGACATCTAATGGGCTGGGTGTGGGGTTGAACTATCGGGATTCTGCGCATGCGCGGTGGCCCAAGTGTATGAAAATAGACGTTTTGGGATCGAGCGGGGTTTCTCATGGGCCGATGGAGTTGTATGAGGTATCCATGTGAATTCCAGGTGAGGGGGCTAGACTAGGGTGTCGTTTCCATTCTGCTGCGCAGGTCTCGTGGGTTGTGACGTCACTTCCGGTTGGGGTGAATGGGGCGTGACCTTTGGACATGTCTAGACTTGTCTGTATCTGTTGATGTACTGGGGTTTTTCCCCACAATGGCGTTCACCTTCGGACGTGGTTTGGTGGGTCTGCGCAAGTGTGTGACGTCACTTCCAGGTTTCACTAAAACTACCTCCAAACATAGAAGAGTTCCATTAACAACAAGTTCAGCAATGTTTATATAGTTTATTATCCCCAATGTTACATCATACCCAGGCTGGGGGAGCCGCCCTGGGTATGTTTAGTATGTTCACAGCAAAACAAATTGGAGTATCAAACACCATTTTTTATTATTTAACGCACCGTCACATTAGGTACAAGGGTTTACTGAGCTCAATTCAACGATCAGCATGTAGACATAGAGAGTATGTGCGGCATGTTATGGTATTCATCAGTGCGCGGGTGACGCATTCAACCGATGGCGGTGGCCGGTCAGCTTGGTCAGGAAAAACGTGATATTGGTTACCCTCTCTACCACCCATTGTATGTTGGGGCATTGACGATGTGCCCATCTCAAGGGTTCCACGGTGTCCAGTATCTCCAGCATCGTCTCTAGTGACCTCCGGTTAATGATGGTGAACGGCTGGTCAGACACATAGATATTATTGCCGGGATAATAATACCGTAACTGGCCCGTCTTTTTGTGACGTAAGATGTACCCGAAAGCGACATTCAATTTGAAGGCCGTAGTTTGATCTTTGAAGATGGCTTCCACGTAGCTGCGTAGACGGGTGCGGTTGGTCAGTGGAAAATTGTAAATATCTTGAATAGGGCCATGAGGGTGGAAACAGTGCCGTGTCATGGACCAATGGCGCCGATCGATGTCACTCACTGGATGCTTGTCCTGTAAGAGATCGCCCAGAAAAAGTTCGATGTTGTCAGGCGTATGACTCGAAACCGTAATGCTGGGGTCCGGCTGGATATCCAGGCTCTTCTGAACTGTGGGTATAGGCGGGCTCTCCTTCATCGCACCACCAGTGGCGTTCGTCTCCCCGGGCTTATCTTCACTGGGTCTGACCCTCCGCGGCTCCTCTTCAGTAGGAAGTTGTCGCTCAAACCGTAGAGACGGACCATGAATCAAACGCTGATGCCGTCTTAACTGACTGCGTCGTTTGAAGAGTTGACCACAATCCTCGCATGGACGCTTGCGTCGCCCATGAATTGAACGTTCGTGGCGCAGTAACTGATCCTCCCGATTAAATGACCCTGCGCAGGTTATACAAGTATACCGTGCATCGTTGTCGGTGGAGGCCTCGTGGCGTCGTAAATTATCTAGACGAGTAAACTGCCTCTGACAAGTTGTGCAAGTGAACATCTTGGTGGAATCGCCTAGAAAATGTTCGATGTTGTCAGGCGTATGACTCTGTACCGGGGCATGAATCAAACGTTGGTGTCGCAGCAACTGACTGCGTCGTTTGAAGAGTTGACCACAATCCTCGCATGGACGCTTGGGTGGCCCATGAATTGAACGTTCGTGGCGCAGTAAATCATCCTCCCGATTAAATGACCGTGCGCAGGTTATACAAGTATACCGTGCTTCGTTGTGGGTGGAGGCCTCGTGGCGTCGTAAATTATCTAGACGAGTAAACTGCTTCTGGCAAGTTGTGCAAATGAACATCTTGATGGTTGACAGAGTCTCTAATGAAACGGCCAGGCCACTTCCCTTTTATAGCACGCTAGCTGGTAATCCATTTTTAGCACACTCTACCCCAAGTCGAGGATCGAGACTGGTGTACTGGTGTACGACTGAGCCGCATTGCGCGCGCGCGCGCGCATGTAGACCCTCATACATACCCAATGCAGGCGCAGACGCGAAGTGCCCGGATGATAGACACGGACGTCACCAATCCGAAAAGACACGGACTTTACCGAAAAGACACGGACTTTACCGAAAAGATACGGACTTTACCGAAAAGACACGGACTTTACCGAAAAGACACGGACTTTACCGAAAAGACACGGACTTTACCGAAAAGACACGGACGTACCCGAAAAGACACGAAGGTGAACGCCATTGTGGAAAACCCCCCAGACAGGTCAGTACATGCATTCCTATGATATTCACGCATAATAAAAGGATTGATCTGTAATCTATGTTGTTGTTGTTGTTCTCTTTTTTGGACTAATCCATCAGAATAGTACGTATCACGGACTACACCCGTAGAGCTACATCTAGGCGCGCATGTGTGACCTGGTCTATAAAACACGTCTCTCTGGATCCTACAACTTCATTTCTACGGTTGCAGAGCCATGACGGAGATCCAGCCCTATGCGACTCGCATTTTACAGCATGCCACCGTGGTGAATTCACTCACGGGTTACCGAGCAGTGGTCCGGTCCATGTTTGCAGATGGCGACGACAACGAGGGCCGACGCCAGATCCTGAACGAGTTCACAGAAGCGGTCCTCGACAGAGTGCACTCGATGGAGAGGTGTGGCATCACTCACCACTACTGGACTATGACAGCCATCCTTGATGCTCGGGCTATGGACCAGGAGCGTTCACGCCGGAAACAGCGACGGCTGGTTGGCCTCACAAAAGTCTGTGCCCTATTGACCCTGGCGCTGTGGTATTGACAGTGGGACTATAAATACGAGGGTCAGACAGAGTGTGCGTCATTCAACGATCGTCATTGGATCAAGCATGTCACCCGTCCTACGAGCCATCCTGCCCCTTACACCCCGGATGGGGTTACACGTCTATGAAGATAAAGTCACCCTCGTGGAAGACCGTGGAGATGTTTGCTGGTCGCCCGCTGAGACCGTATCGAATACGGTTACGCTACACCGTGACGGCTGGACCAAATTTAAACGGGTGTTGAGCGGCGAGCTCGATGGACGCGTCATCCACATAGACAATGCCATCTACGTATACCGTGGGCCCTTCTTCCCACGCCTGGGTCGCTACCAAGACCCTACGCGAAGCTTCACCCTAGACCCCGATCTGTGGATAGCCTTCGAGAAAGTGGTGCCTATCGTGGACCAGCTGTTTACACCGGACGAGCGGTCATCAGACGAGTTGGAGTGGGCTCGTGCCCTGAGACAAGCGGCGGCCGAACCCAATGAACAACTGTCTAGCCATGAACCCGACGACGATGCCATTGATTACCCGGCTAGACTCAGTCAGCCCAGTGATATGACCACCTGATCCTTTGATCTCACGGGGTTGTCCCTATAAATACGGGAGACAGTCAACTCTGGTACCATTTACGTACTGACCATGGCGGAGCATATGATACTGGCGTATCTCAGCTTGACCCCCGAGGTTTTCCTGCACGTGTATGCGGATTAGATCGATATCATGGAGGAGGTGGGAGACATCTGTGATGCGGACCCTACACAACCGTGCCCGGCTCACATTCGTTTGTCCCGAGAGGGCTGGACCAAATTCAAACGCGTGTTGTCTGGTGAACTGGACGGCGATCTCATCCACTTGTGTCACGATGTGTACATCCGACGCGGCCCTTTCTTTGCTCAATTGGCTCGGCTAGATGGGGGTACAGTGCATTTTACCCTTCACCCTGATCTATGGTCTGCATTGGAAGATGCCGTGGTAGATGTGGATGAAGTGCTTATCAAGCGGTCATCAGACGAGTTGGACTGGTCATTTACCATGGACACTGTGAAAGCCCACGAAGAAAATCAGAAAGAAACTCCGGCCCAAGATATACCCGTTATAAATAAACGATAGAGCCAGGGTCCATCATCATTGTGTCACCATGAAGCGCTGGGAGAAGGTGTTGGATAACTTATACTACAGTCCCGACAGTCCGGTGGCCTATAGTGCATTGTCGGCTCTCTATCGAGCGGCCAAACCCCAGGGGATACAACGTGCTCAAGTTCGAGACTGGTTAAGAAAACAAGACACCTATACCTTACATCGAGCTGTCCGTCGCCATTTTCTACGGAACCGGGTCATCGTGGGAGGAATAGATGCCCAGTGGCAAGCGGATTTGGTCGATATGAGCGCCTTTGCCAAACACAACGATGGGAATCGGTATATCTTGACGTGCATCGATATCCTATCCAAGTATGCGTGGGTGGTACCTATCCGGACGAAAACGGGGGCGAATCTCATAGCGGCGTTCAAAGACATCTTCAAGACCGGGCGCAAACCTTTGTATTTGCAAACCGACGAAGGCACGGAATTCCTCAACAGACCGTTCCAAGCCTTTCTCAAGAAACAGAAGGTATTTTTCTTCCATACGTACAACGAGACCAAGGCTTCCGTGGTGGAAAGGTTCAACAGGACGTTCAAAGGCCGCATGTATAAATATTTCACCTATAAGAATACAAGGCGGTACATCGGTGTTCTCCCGAAACTTGTGAGGGGTTGCAATCGAGCCTATCATCGGAGTATAGAAAGAGCCCCCATTACCGTGACCCAACACAATGAAGCCCAAGTCCGGCGTGTCTTGTACCCCAGGCCATCGCAGCGAACGCCGAAGTCGGTGTACAAGGTCGTGGACCCTGTACGGATCAGTAAAGTCAAGGGCAAGTTCGAGAAAAGTTACTTGCCCAACTGGAGCGATGAGCACTCCCTGATTAAACGGCGGCTACCCCGACAGCGGCGAGTCTATGAACTGGAAGATCTCCAAGGAGAACCGTTGCTAGGGACGTTTTACGAGACGGAATTACATCCTGTCGTAAAAACACAGCAAGACTACCACACGGTGGAGCAGATTTTGAAAACGGAACGTCGACGTGGCAAACTGTTTCGTTTCGTCAAATGGCAAGGCTGGCCCAGTTCCTTCAATTCCTGGGTCGCTGCCAACCAGGTGAAACGACTATAAAGCCAGACACCACTGCCGTCATCCTTCATTCCACGTCCGACCACAGTGCTATGGACAAACAGCAGCTGCCTCTGAACAGAGCGTCTCCCAAAACGCGCAAAGCGCAAGTGGGCTTTGTGGTGATAGTACTAACCCTGCTGAGTGTGTTGTACGGAGGTGTGTTTTACGACGTAGCCTATGTCAGCACGTTACTTAACCAACTGAGAACACCAGCCATCAGTGAAACCGGTCTACAGGGAGCACCAGTCAACCCCGTATCGAGCCCAGTCACCACCACCACACCCCGTGTACAAGCGACGTCGAGTGTAAGCTCCACACCTACACCAAGTACACCTACTACGTTTGAAAACCCACCGGATTTCATCCCTCACAGCGAAGAGACAACGACCACCGACGTTGTATCCACCCCCACCATCATCCCTGACAGTGAACAGACAACTACGACCGACGTTGTACCCACCACCACTCCAGTTCACTCGTACCAAATTTACAAGAGCGGGTTACCACGACAACGGATACACCTCCAACCATGGACTCCCGTTGGCAGCATCCCTTCACTTGCGTCATCGCAGGACCGACGGGTTCCGGCAAAACGCACTTCGTCAGGAAGCTCCTTCAACACGCCGACAGCATGATCACCCCACCCATTGCTCGAGTCGTGTGGTGTTACGGAGAATGGCAGGAAGCGTATGCAGCAATGCCCCACATCACGTTCGTGGAAGGCCTACCCAACCTGGCCGATTTGGAACCCGACACCTTGGTGGTTCTGGATGATCTCATGGCGGAGACGGATGCGCGGGTCACCCAACTCTTTACCAAAGGCAGCCACCATCGACCGCTCAGCATCATCTACATTGTGCAGAATCTGTTCAGTAAAAACAAAGAACATCGGAACATCAGCTTAAATGCCCACTACCTGGTGGTCTTCAAAAACCCGAGAGATACCACTCAACTGCTGCACCTGGCGAGACAGATGTATCCCGGCCGCACACCGTTTGCGTTGGAAGCCTTTAAAGATGCCACAACCCCTCAGCACGGGTATATGCTCTTCGACCTCAAGCAAGCCACCCCCGAACATCTTCGACTGCGGACCGGCATCTTTCGCGGAGAGACCCACCACGTGTACATGCAAAAATAATGTAAACACACCCACAGTGGCTCCCCTAGCTGGGGTGTGTGTGTTTGATGATGGGGATAATAAAAAGAATGAATACCACAGCAGGGTTGACTTTGTCTCTGAGATAGATAAAAAGAGCAGAGTTGTGGGTTCTAGCATTAGTTGTACATGATGTCTGCGCGAGTACGAAAGCACGCTCCCACGCTCCGTGTATTGAAGACGGCCCCACCCGAGTTAGTCCGAACCATTGTACGCGGTGCGGACCCTGACCTTGTACGCTGTCTGTGCGAGATCGGGTACAACCTGTTAAAAGGCAACGTACCACTGACTCCGGCTCAGAAGACCAAGTTGGCCAAGCATAAGACAGGTCTCCGAACCCTAGTCCAGAAGCGGGTCCCTCAAACACAAAAGAAAAAGGTGTTACAGAAAGGCGGCTTTCTCGAGGCCATCTTAGCACCGCTGGCCGCTTCCGTGCTGGGTCCAGTATTGGGTGGACTCTTCGGCCGACAATGAACCACACGAAAAAAATGGTCCTCGTCGAACCACGATTCCTTCAAAACCTCCAATCGCCCTACCCTGTCCCACCTACGGTGAAGACCATAACACCCTCGATGGAGAGATGCAACAGATCTTACAGAGACCGGGGTTAAGCGACAGTGAGAAAGTACAACGGTACAATGAGACGCTTCAACGGTACATGACGTTCATGGACCAATACAAAACCCTCTCTACCCCACCACCACCACCACCACCACCACTATCACGTGACACACCGCCGACCTCAGCACCGCTCCAACAGCCGCCATTACCAGGGGTACCACCCACAGTTCCACAGTGGGTGGAAGACGAAGTGCTGAAGAGTGTACCTGCCTCGTTCAAGAAACAAGCTGGCCTGGTATTACAACGGATGAAACAGAATCCTAACATGACTTGGAATGATAAAGGCGAACTCCTGGTACAGAATCAGGTGGTCCCCGGCACCCACATGACGGATTTAGTGAATGGCATGATGCGTCAACGCAGGTCGCACACGGATTCTCGAGGATGGGAGGTCTTCGCTCGAGGCTTGAAAGACATGCATGTACCACAGGAATTGGTGGGAAACCCCCACCGCTGGGCCTTTATGCAGCGTGACTCCCCGAGTGGCCCACTACCTTGTTGGGAATCCGACTGGGAACCGGAGTCACCCCCCAAAACACCACCACCACAACGGGCACCTTCTTTTCAGACCTTTAAAAAACCACCCTCGATCAGGACACCCCACATCTCCAGAGCCGTGACACGTAGCAAGTCACCGCGACGAACACGACGCCGGACACAACCGCCCAAGGCCTGGAACACCTATTAAACCAACAGCAGCAGCAGGACAGCTCAGTCGCCATGTTTTACCTCACCCTACCCAGTAACAGTTCGCTGGATGTGTTTCCTGACAGCACCTTGGCCAAGTACGTGACCCAGTTACCGCAACCGTTG
>JAVTVY010030217.1:0-12263 GCA_036873755.1 Hanleya hanleyi | reverse complement strand
TGGACTTGGTGGAAAGGTTTGTCATGAAATTGAGCATAATATACCATCCACTTATTGTAAATAATTGCCAGCACAATCTTTTATTCATACTCGCTAATTACTCGTTTTGTATCCCAAAATAATGAAAATACTGTTATACGATCACTTTCTAAATGATAAAAAATATACATACTTGCTAAATAGACAAAATATTGCTGAACATGGCATTAAATTTAATTTTTTCTTTACATGTCTATGCTGGATCATCATTCTGGCATGAATGTTACTTTAAATTACCTACACCTCAAGTACACCTCATTGACTTTGTCAAAAAACATGTACCTCACTTTTAAATTACCTACGTACACCTCAAGTACACCTCCTGAACTTCTAAACAACATGAAAAATGTTATGTAAACTCAATTTTATTTTATTTTTATTATTATTTTGACACCAGGACACTAATACATCAAACTAAAACCTGCTGTAACATTCTTCTCTTCAAATTATCATAGCAATCAGTTAATGGGCACTGTTGTATAATTTACAGAGAAACTATTGTTAATCTCATGCAAACTTTGGCACCTGTGGATATGTTGTCAACCATCCAGATATATTTCCAAAATGGATATGTTAACTGTCACTTCCCAAATACATTGGTCCCTTGTATGCTTTTGCATTGGAATCCTCTGTGTGGCAATTGGGGCACTTGTGAGCCAATGTTGAAGCTCCTTTATAAGTGTGGTGCTACCATTTTCTGACATACACGGTCACCTTCCCCTACTTTCAAGTTTGGCTGCTCATATGTTAGTTGTAGGCTTTGTAGCGAAAAATGCTGCAGCAAAGTTATTGTAGGAGGAGGATGGGGATCAATCTACTGAGCGGTGTTCACTAAAAAATGAGAATACAAATATGCCTGGTACCTATTTTCAATGGAGGTATGAATACATTTTTCAAAATTGGATATGCCTCAAGTACACCTCAGTTAGTACCTCACCTGAGGGGTACACCTCACCTGAGGGGTACACCTCAGTGAGGTGTACACACTGAGGTGTACCAATTTGCATATTTCGATACTCCTCAACTACACCTCATCTACTCCTCAACTACACCTCATCTACTCCTCAAATACACCTCATAATATCTGAGGGTACACCTCACAGGTACACCTCAACTACACCTCAAGTACACCTCAAAGCAGTAAGGGATGGTTTTTAAACCTATTTTCCCATGTCCAGATGGCATACTGGTTCCTAATAATTGCAAGGTCATTCACAGGAATGACAATGCCAGGAGTATTCAAAGTAAATGACATTAATGCAGGTGGCCGGCATAGATTAATTAGGTGCTCCAACCTCTTCAAGATTAGGTCATGGGATTGATCTCTGTATTGCTGTGCACACCCCAGGTCATGGAAAGAAATCCTCAACCTCAACTAATCAGACAGCTTCTCATAAAGAGACCTGTGACTAACTGGGACACCTGTGGGGTTATCCGGGTGTAAAAATGTAAACCCCACCCATGGGTCTCGGCGTGTGAAAAGAAATGATCCAAACATTATGATATGACTGAAATATTGTAGAAAGCCACATTAAATTATATATACTTGAACCTCTTCAAGGTGATCATTATATATTGAGGCTAATAACACCAGTATCGAGGTTATCACCAGAGTATTCATATGAGGTGCTCCAAACTATCTACATAGTTAATTTATTGTCCCATGAGCAGATGACATAGGTGTGACTGTCCCAAATGATTTCAAGGCCATTCATGTGAATTTGCACCCCAAAGGACCTTTGATGCATTCTCACCTACGTAGAGGCCTCGGGTGACAAAACACATTGTACCAGCTGATCAATCACTCACCTGAAAAGAGTGATGAAAAGCATTTTATAGATCTGGTTGAACGCTGCTCATTATCAAGTGAGCGACCGATAGATCGCCTAACACACAACATGTGACTGATCCTTGCAGGCGCTGAATCAAGGACTGGAAAAGATTTGAAATTTTATATTCCCAGATTTGGAAAGTGAAACCTAGGTTTATCAAGAATCAATAACTGGCTGACATCAGAGGTAGAACTGAAGTTTTTTATTCCTCATTGTAATAATTTGTGTATATATATATTTATATGTACAGTAAACATACTGGTAAATAAAATGAAAGAAAATTAAATGTTCCTAGTTACACAATGTTAAATCCCAGGGAACATGAGAGCTATCCCTTCAGCCAACGTCCTCAAGTGCCTGTTGTCTTGGGGAATAGCTCTCATGTGCAGCAGGCTTTGGTGAGATTTTCGCCTCGCAAGGCCGGGAGTAGAATATCTATCTTGTTTGATAGTTCTTGCCTCAAGAGGCGAAATCCTCACGGGTGCGGTGAACAGAAGCGGACAGCTCTGGCGTTTTATTCGACGAGCCAATAAAACGCATTTTATATTCATTGAAATCAATTCGGTGAACTTTTTGCTCACAGTGAGCGGTGAAACCACACTAGAGCTATTCCCTGAGACGACAGACACTGGAGGCTGTTGACTCAGGGGATAGCTCATGTTTGCCTCCTCCACGTCATTTTCTTCAGGATTTTGCACTATATAAATGCTCCATCAAATAATGTGTTTCACAGAGTAATCCATTCGATGGGATAACTTGGGATGTGATTAGTTTGCGAAGATTGGCTGGCATTGACGTTCATATGATGTAACAGAGGTGACGTCATTTGTAGTGTCCTATGTTCTTCGCCACAATGTTAACGGTACTTCTAATCAACTCAGACGTTACTCTGCCTCAAGTCTTGGCGTAATTTATCTCCAGTCTGATGTATCTGATGGTGGAACCGTATATAGTTGTTTAGTGCAAAATAAAAACAGCCATATTTCCTACATAAAATGGGTTAATCCCAAAAAACACGCCATTTCACAAGAAAATATCGAGGAGGAAATGCAAAGATTAAAACACATTCATGCGAGTTCTCCTTTCAAAATCTGGGATAAAAAACATTCTTGTCCGACACTGAGACCTGGACATATATTCTTTGTCATGCCATTCCTTGTATCTCTCCACAGCAGAAGGTAATCATTCCCATTGTATATCAAAGTTTGTTGATGAAGTCCAGGAGAATTCTTTGTCTAGTTTTTTAAATGAATGTACACAATTGAAATGAATTGAGCGTTTACAGTTTTTCCACTGCATGTGCAAACAGTTGAATTTGTTTTGCTATCTCCTTCGTCAACTCCTCCTTGCTCGCTCTGGGATGATCCTTCACATATTTACATATGGATGCTATAGTCTGGTTCTGAAACAAACAAGAACAAGTTTGTCTTGTACAAATAAACTTATTAGTCAATCTCACCATCTGATTAAAATAGACCCAGAACAATTGCATACTTTTGGTAATACTTATTTACTGCTTTACAAAGTACGTAGCTATGTATTGGACACAAATTGTCATGGCAGGTGGGAATTTCAAATCGGATATTGTGTGTATACATACCCTGACAGCATCCACCTCGCGTTGACCACCGAGTCTTTGCCAGAGCTCATACCCTACTCTCATTCCAGTCACGTTCTCCAGGTATTTCTTGGACTCTTCGCCACCTTGTAACCATCCCAACATTGCCAACTGTTAATAAACATGAGATGCTTTAACAGGGGGTCATTATCCTGTGGAATACGACATGCCAGGCACTACAATTTGAGGTGAATGATGAGGGAGAGATTGGGGCTTACTGATATTGATAACGTGAAGTCTAGTACTATAATAACACTTGACTTTATTGTCCTCCGCCACGAAGTGGTGGGAGGACTTGGAAATGCTAGCCGTCCGTCCCACATCATGTGAACGCGATATCTCGAGAACAATTCAACCAATCAACTTCAAACTTGAGACGGTGCTTCACATCAGTTAGATGGCCATTGGTATTGATTTTCACTGGGGTATGTAATCCAAAATGGCTGCCATTGACCATATTCGATTCCATCCGTCTCACATCTTGTGAACGTGATATCTCGAGAACAATTTGACCAATCGACTTCAAACTTGGGAAGATTTTTCACATCAGTTAGACGGCCATTGGTATGGATTTTCACTGAGGTACGTAATCCAATATTGTTCTAAAGATATAGCGTTCACAAGATGTGGGACGGATAGAATCCAATATGGTCAAAGGGGACCATATTGTATTCTATCCGTCCCACATCATGCGAACGAGATATCTCGAGAACAATTCGACCAATATTAGACTTCAAACTTGAGAAGGTGCTTCACATCAGTTAGATGGCCATTGGTATTGATTTTCACCATGTTCACTGAGGTACGTAATCCAAGATGGCTGCCATTGACTATATTGGACTCCATCCATCCCACATCTTGTGAATGCGATATCTTGAGAACAATTCCACCAATCGACTTCAAACTTGGAAAGGTGCTTCACATCAGTTAGACGGCCATTGGTATTGATTTTCACTGAGATATGTAATCCAAGATGGCTGCCATTGACCATATTGGATTTTGTTCGTCCCACATCTTGTGAATGCGATATCTCGACAACAATTCGACCAATCGACTTCAAACTTGAGAAGGCGCTTCACATCAGTTAGACGGTCATTGGTATTGATTTTCACTGAGGTACGTAATCCAAGATGGCTGCCATTGACCATACTGGATTTCATCTGTCCAACATCTTGCGAATGCGATATCTCGAGAACAATTTGACCAATCGACTTCAAACTTGGGAATGTTTTTCACATCAGTTAGATGGCCATTGGTATTGATTTTCACTGAGGTACATAATCCAAGATGGCTGCCCACAGTGATGATTTATGTGATCCCAGCTGATCTCCTGTGTCTCCATTACACGCAAACATCATGTCTCTCCATTATTTGTTGAGTAATTCTGCCCAGAACCAGAATAATGATTTAATGAGCAAATTAATTATGCAGATTTATGCTAATTATTTCAATAACTTTCAAATCCATACAAAATGTTTTACTAGAATGCCAGGTTTCATTGCTTTATCTTCAGAAATGAAGAAATTGGAAGTGAAAACTTTGGTTATCGTGGTATATGGGTTAATTTCTCTGAACAATAGGGTACAGTACCATTTGAAGCCCATATACCAAAGCTTAACATGTCGGCAGATATAGCAAATTCTATCATTTGTTTCACTTAGCAAATTAGTGCAGAGGCCAAACTAATTCTCAATTCTCATTTTTTTTTTTCATTATGAATGTTAAGAAAATATATTTCCGGCAAATTTAACCTTATAATTGAACATTCTGTTGACATTGTACACTGAACTCCATAACTATGTCCAAGTCATAAGTGATATAGTCTGATTTCTGATGATCTGTCTTTTACAACCATGTGTTAAGACTATTGGGCACAAAAAATGGAAACTGCATCATTCATATTTAGCCACAACTGTTCCTTTCAATAATGCCTTCGGTTGATAGTCACAGATGACGTGTATGGATTGTTGTGTGCTATAACCCGTACTGTATAAAAGTTCATTTTAATGCTCCTTACCTGTTATTTTCGGGAAGCTAATTCTTTCTGTTCCACGCTTGTCGCTTTTATTAAAGTTTCCGGCGCTGGTGATTAGCTGTACATGAGCCGTTTTCACATCGACCCTGACCTTCCCCATGGCATATTACGGTAGATGACATATTGCGTGTATTTCGGCCACTACGCATGCACAGTTACACAATATGGCATCTACCGTAATATGGGGAAGGTCAGGGTCGATGTGAAAACGGCTCATGTACAGCTAATCACCAGCGCCGGGAACTTTAATAAAAGCGACAAGCGTGGAAAAGAAGGAATTAGCTTCACAAAAATAACAGGTAAGGAGCATCAAAATGAACTGTTATATGGTACGGGTTATAGCACACGGAGATTCATACACGTCATCTGTGACTATCAATCGAATATTCAGCATTGGAGAAGGGACAAAAAATCAGTTTGACAAGGCCTAAGAGTTAAAGAGTATTACAGTTTATCTTCTGGAGATTATTATCGCTCTTATGAAAATATCAAGGCATTTTTATGAGTTATGGTTGTTTGTTGTTTAGGAACCAGCCACAGGTGCTTCTATCTACCGTTCTATGTTCCACCCCCAACCCTAGTCTATATCAAGGTCTCGCAACTTTTTTCGAGAAAATGGCGCCAAGTTCAACGGATGGAAAAGACGTCTTCGTCCAGTCCAAATAGCTGAACGACTATCGTCTGGCTGACATGCGCTGTTCGGAGTTTGCGGTTGAACAGAATAGCACTTCCGCCTGTACGGCTTGATTTGGTTTGTGCGGTCGTTGTTAAAGTAATGTTTTTACCGTGGAAAGTGAAGCGAATGTAATTTTATCGCCCTAGATAAGCATTTTTTGATTATACCAGAGCGCTGCCGACAGCGAGGTAAGACAGATACGTGTTTATTTGGACTGGACGAAGACGTCTTTTCCATTCGTTGAACTTGGCGCCATTTTCTCGAAAAAAGTTGCGAGACCTTGATATAGACTAGGGTTGGGGGTGGAATATAGAACGGTAGATACAGGCCTTGATATTTGACGCGAACGATCGTTTCGTTCGCGTGACGGTTACGCGAAAAAAAAATCACGAGAACGAAAAAATGGGTTACATGTGAAGCTAGTATAAAAAAAAAATTACACACGAATAATTGCCAAATGGTCATAGAACGTTCCTGATTTTTACAGTCTTAAGGCATGGGATATATTTATGTATTTGTCTTCTCCATTTAGTCATCGTCTTCTTTTAGTATCAAAAATTGCTTACTGGTTGGCGATCAACGTCGAGATTGTATTATATGGCCGCCATCTTGTAGGCGTGAGGTGAGTTGACAGGTGGAGTTCAACTATGTATGTCGAGAGCGGTGTGTGCGTAACCAGGGATGAAAAGTACTTGGAATGTTTCCGTGAGCTAAATATGTATTTTAATACATGGCATATTGTTTTGTTATATGCAATGGACATACGTTGCGCACTATGATAAGAGATGTTCGTATATTCGTTATAGCTGTGATCGTCTTACTCTTAGCAAATAAAATTGAAAACGCATGTTCTGGGCCCTCCGCCCTGAACTCCTCGTACAGGCTGTTCTTGTGCTGACAACATTGATGGCTGACAACATTGATGGCAGATTTTTAGTCCCAGTCTATGCGCAGGCTAAAGCAGGATGCGTGGATATGTGTACCGTTTGAAAAATGGCTTCGTCAACGGGCACTGTCCACATGAAAACGTTTAACAGATGGCAATTCAACAACGATTTCTCGGTTGAACGTAACGCCGAAGGGTACATATCTCAATTGAAATGTAAAATATGCAGCGAATTGTTTATGGTTCACAAGATCTTACTTAAATCATTTGCTCAAAATGTGTAATCTAACTTGATATTCAATATTCTTGGCGTAACCCATTTACGTAACCTTTGGGTTACGTGATCACCAGTCGCGTAACCGAACTAAGGTTACGCAAGTCGATTGCCCGTAACCTCTTTTTGGGTTACGTGAATGTTTCAAATATCAAGGCCTGTAGATAGAAGCACCTGTGGAACCAGCTTCACTTCAACAACAACAACAACGACATGATAATTTTCTGGAAGGGTCAGCTGTAAAGTTAATTTATATTGAACAAGAGTGGATTATCACCACTAATTCACCTGTTGTATAAGGTCAGCATTGTTTAACCCCCAGGAGGGATCGATATTATCCATGATATACAAGAAAAATACACTTGAAAAATACTAATAATGCGAGTTGACAGCCTCAGGCAAACAAAACACTTCCGCAAAATATTGATGGTGGTGCCCCCTACCAAATAGTATGAACAGTTGCGTACAGTTGTCTACCCTTGCTCGAAACCAGAGCAAGAGTTTCCTTCCACACGGTTGATTATTTTTGTTTCATGTTGCAGAAAAAGATATGTGGACCAAAATACAATGGGTTGAATATAATTCGTTGTTCATCTGTAAATCCACTCTTAAAATCAATGAGTATTTTTCACTGGTGCTATAAAAATCACATGGTGCTGTATTCTGCAAATAAAATGCTGCTTGCTCTTTTCATGAATTCCACGAAATCTGTAACCAAAATGTAATTCCGTCACATAATTCAAAATCTCGGTTATGTCATTCCTGAACAATTTTGCCCATGTTGTTGACCAGTCGTTCTCGCTCTTTCACATTCAATCGATTATACGTGCATTGCCGGGCACATGACAACAGAATTCATGTGTTTGGGTGTGTCCGCCGAATTTGATAAAATTGAAACTTATAAAATAGGAAAAATCGTAATTTCTTAAAACATGTCCCAAAATGTAATTCCGTCAAGCACTTTTGACATAAATCAGATATAATATAGTCCAGACGTTCAGGAGTCGAATTAAACATCACATGAAATGAGAACCACTTAGAGTTTTGATGGAATATGTAGAACTTAGAACTTTTTTATTGACACATCAACGCAGTCAGCAGACTGGTAATATAGTCATACAAATAAGAAGAACAAGTTGCCAAACATGACAAGATGAATACAAGAGGAATAAAAGCAATATTCACATGACGCAAAGCTGACATAATTCAATAACCTTAGGCCCTATCAATCTGACACATGTATATATACTATTAGCTTGATATGATCCAGATATTTCACACTGCATGAATGACTTTATTGATCTCGCAGCTTTTCGCAAGCAAGCAAGAATTTGGCAGTTTTAATAAGCGTATCTGTGCAGCGGTTTCCCAGAATAAATTTAAGCTTCGCTGTGTTACTTAGAGAATGGAAGTTGGTACCCAGATTAGAAATTGATTCGAAAAAGTTTTTTCTCAGTGTAATATATTTAGGACAGGTCAGAATAAAATGATGTTCACTCTCAATGACATTACTTGGACACTGTTTACAAAGTCGGTCACTCCTATTTAACTGTTGGTATCGACCGCGTTCAATTTCCAACCTGTGTGCACTTATTCTGTATTTGCAAATAACACTTCTATATTGTCTATTAGCTAAGACGTCGGGATAAATTGGTCTATATGTATGTAACCAACACAGGCCCGTAGCCAGGGGGGGTTATTTTGGGTTCGGGAAAACCCCCCTTTCGGAAATATTACATATGTTTCTCATATAAATGCCCTTTTCAAACTGAAGCGAACCCCCTATTTGCCCTTTTTCCCATACAGCGAACCCCCTGATGTGCCCTTTTGGAGTGAAGGCGAACCACCCCTCAGTAAATCCTGGCTACGGCCCTGCAACACGTCTTCAAAAGGTTACTTCACTGTAATTCCGTCACGCGGTATTCGAATGTCACGTGTCGTGATCAGGTACAAAACAATTGTATTTCTCCCTTTTTCTCTCATCCTACAGTACTTAGTCATAGGATTAGGAAAATGATATTTCAAAACAGATATTACCATGGACGAGTAATAACAGGGGTTCAGAAGAACTGAAAACGTGGGTACCGGTACCTTGTAATTCCGTCACGCTGCAATTCATGTTTAATGCCCAAAACATTTACGTGGGCCTGCGGTAATTTAAAAGACGATAACATACAGGTACGTGGTTGGCAACAGTGGATAATCTTCTCGGTTGACTATTTTTAGGCCTATAACTGGAACAAAAGAGACCACAGTCAAATAACGAAAAGAAATCGAACCATCTTTAAACTCCCTCGTATTTGTGTGACATTACAAACCATAGTCATTTGTTGTGTATTTTGAAATCCACTCATAAAACCGATGGATATTAGTCCAGTTCAAGCTCACCTATTTTCGAACTAAGTAGGAGTACAAAGATTACCCTCCAGTATAAGATATTAAAGGTTCTACCAAATGGTCCCCACGACCAATACTTTTTTATGCTAATTTTTTGCATGGAACAGACCATTATGGTGGTTTGAAAGTTAACTTGATCGATAAAGACAGCAGTAGTATGTAAAGAGGATATTCACTCACATTGACGTACTTTCGAGGAGGTCATGTGGCGGTCACGTGACGGTCACAGAGGTCAAGGTCACTATAGTTCCGGGAAAGGTCACGTGATGGGAAGTGACCTCGAGAGTGTGACTCGATCGGGCGTGACCTTGGAGCGGGGAGGGTCGAAAAAAATACCTGAAACCATACGAAGGAAGACTTATAGTAATAAACATAATCTATTCTGGAAGACGGAGGTATCCCAGCAGCCTTTGCGGCGGTCCCTGACAACTACTGCGTGGGCTAAAGTGGAGCATAGCGACGTATTCACTATGCCCAGCCAGGCCACGCTTTTCACCGTTAATTCGGATTTCCGCGACTTTTGAGTTTGGTAATCGTTTGGAATCGATAAGATACCATTGATAATGTAACAGTTACCAGCTCGACGGATCAATTGTGTGGTAAAGACCCCAGGAAAGAGTAATAAACAGCTCTAAATAACCTACAACAGTGGCTTAACTCAGCCGCCAAAATTCTGGGATAACGCCGTTATTTTCGGCTTATAGCACATCTATAATAGGTGTTGTACCATGTTATCATGATCAGACTAGCATCCGTGAGTAGTGTATAGAACACGGGAAGGGTAAGGTTTTCCAGGGAGGTAACTCTTGGTTCCCCTTTTTCCGCCAGGGGGTGCCACCAGTCCCGTATGACGTCACTTCCGGTCTGGGTGAATGGAGCGTGACCTTGCCGTATGACGTCACTTCCGGTCTGGGTGAATGGAGCGTGACCTGTGAACATGATAGGATATGTACTGACCTGTCTGTGGGGACTCAATGTCGTTCATCTCCGTGTCTTTTCGGTGAGAGGAACATGTACTGGGGTTTTCCCCACAATGTCGTTCACCTCCGTGTTTCTTCGGTCAGGTCCGTGTCTTTTCGGTGAGGTCCGTGGGAACATGATAGGAGATTACTGACTTGTCTGTGGGTTTTTCCCACAATGTCGTTCACCTCCGTGTCTTTTCGGTGAGGTCCGTGAAGATGTGACGGAGGTGACCGAAAGATGTGACGGAGGTGTGCGAAGAGACACGGAGATCACCGAAGAGTCAGGGAGAGTTCGGTGAGGTCCGTGAAGATGTTACGGAGGTGACCGAAAGGACACGGAGGTGACCGAAGAGACACGGCGGTCACCGAAAAGACCCGAATGTCATCACTGAAGAGTCACGGAGGTGACCGAAAAGACACGGAGGTGACCGAAGAGACACGGAGGTTACCGAAAAGACCCGAATGTCATCACCGAAGAGTCACGGAGGTGACCGAAAAGACACGGAGGTCACCGAAGACACACGGAAGTTACCGAAAAGACCCGAATGTCACGAAAAAACGTATAAAAGTGGAGATTTTTAGGGGTATTGCTGCATTCATTGGCCTGCCGAACGGAGCTATCTCACCAGCCTGCCTGACCAGCCTACCTGACCAGCCTGAACCACTCTGACGACAGGAGGAATCACCGGCACTTGCCTCACTGCAGCATGAGACGTGGAGAAGATTTTCCAGGGGATCCAGGAGCGCCTCCGGCTGAAGTCTTGCCCGAAGACGAGCGTGTGAGTGAGATTTATCGACGTCACTGGACCACCATACGCCATTGTTTTCACCGTCACCGTCGTCTATTGGACTTTCGACTGCAGGACCTCACGTATCTTTCTACTTACGCCGAGAACATTTTCACAGACCAGGTGACAGCGTTCAAGTTGAATATGACATTCGGCTACATCTTACGGCTCAAAGAGACGGACCAGTTGCGGTATTTTTATCCCAGCAATAATACCTATGTGTTTGATCAACCGTTCACGGTGACGGATGCAATTTCTCAATCGCAAAAAAGTCAATTCTCCTCTGTTTCGGTCCGTGGAGGTCATCGATGACGACACGTATGAAGTCAGTTCAGCCAAAAAGACTATCCGTTACAACCTGCCCCTCCAGATTGGATGTATGGTATACCAGGTGGCCAAGCTGAGGATGCTCCAGTTTTTGTATGATTTCATGGGTGTGTATTTTAATCCATCAGACTGGCAACTCATGAAGATGGATACAGACTCTGCTTACATGGCCGTGTCTAATGCGGATTGGGAGTCCCTGGTCAAACCCGAGTTACGTGCACAGTATGAGGCGGAACGGGACCAGTGGCTACCTCGACGTGACCATTACCAGTACGACAAGCGGACGCCGGGTCTCTTCAAGTTGGAGTGGAGTGGGGATGCCATGATTGCTCTCTCCTCGAAGACGTATTACTGTTACGGTGGAGACCAAAATAAGTTTAGCTGCAAAAGGGTGAACCGGCGCGATCCGGCCATCGACAAAGCCTTGTA
>JAVTVY010030216.1:0-13245 GCA_036873755.1 Hanleya hanleyi | reverse complement strand
AATAACGATCTAAAGTGGCCTTCAGTGGCATTCGTGGGTGGCCTTCAATGAAATCTCATGTGGCCTTTCACCGTACTCGGGCGCCATTCAATAATAATCTCGGGTGGCATTCAGCGACAACTCTTGTTCGGCATTCAGTGATAATATCACTGGACATCAGTGACATCCTTGTCATCGTTGCTCTTTTCCCCTTGAGGGGAGTTCCAACATCTTCCTCATTTTGACAGTCTAATTTAGCAGCAAGAGAGAGAATTAAGGTTTAATGTCTCGTTCAGCAATGTTTCAGCTTATTTAGCAGCATTTATATTGGCAGTGGTATTCTTGCGTTGCATTCGTGTTCAATATCGTCAGCGCTACAAGCTGAAATTAGTATCATGTATTCTCCTTTACCTCTCTCCCGGGGGACATCTCCAGGTTCTGATCTAACCATTTGAACAGTTCCAATAATATATGGAGTATAAATCTTGTTTGAACGACTCCTGTCATACTTGAGAGCTCTTAAAAAATACGATATTTTATTTCGAGTTTGTCAACCGCTTATTGTCGGTAGTTGATCAGCCGACACGTGGCCTTTAGCGGCATTCTTGGTGCCATTCAATAACAATATCGGTTGGCCTTCAGTGACAATCACAGGTGGACTTCAGTGACACCCTTGTTCTCGTTGCCTTTTTGCCATTGACAGGAATTCGAAAATGGTTTATGTTGCATTCGTATACCATATGCTTAGTGGTATACACAATGCGCATGGGTAACCGAATTATCATCTTGGGTTCTCTGTTCACCTCTCCTCCGGGACGTCTCCACGTTCTGATCTAACAATTTGGATAGTTCCATTAATATATGTAGAATAAATCATCTTTAAAAATTCCTTCTATCACGCTTGAGAGCTTTACAATCACCTCCTGGATTTAAGCTGTTTACATGTGAAGCTGTTATCTCTCAAATTGCTTGAAGTAACAGGAACGCAACTTGGCTGGGTGGTGCTTATTTGGTTCGTCGCGATATGGCTGAAATAACATTGAAAGCGACGTTAACCCTATTCACTAAATTGTACATGTCAAATACTAGAACTGCTAATGAACACAAGCCCTAATCGTGGTATATAACTGCTTAACGTTTACCCAAGTATCGGTATTTAGGCCGTAATTGGAAGGGAGATGTGGGACCTGGTGTTTTTTTGTTAACTCCTTGGCCATTACTGGCCTAGGGCTTTCATCGTCTGTGCGTTCGTACGTCTTGTCTGGCGTGTTTTTTTTATTTTGTTTTATTTTAAGTATTGGTATTTAGGCTTCAAATACTAGAACTGCTAATGAACACAAGCCCTAATCGTGGTATATAACTGCTTAACGTTTACCCAAGTATTGGTATTTAGGCCGTAATTGGAAGGGAGATGTGGGACCTGGTGTTTTTTTTGTTAACTCCTTGGCCATTACTGGCCTAGGGCTTTCATCGTCTGTGCGTTCGTACGTCTTGTCTGGCGTGTTTTTTTTTATTTTAAGTATTGGTATTTAGGCCGTAATTGGAAGGGTGATGTGGGACCTGGTGTTTCTTTGTTCACCCATTGACCATTACTGGTCTAGGGCTTTCATCGTCTGTGCGTTCGTACGTCTGTCTGACGTGTTTTTTTTATTTTATTTCATTATTTTTTTCACCGCTTGTCCATTACTGGCCTAGAGATATTATCGTCTGTGCCTCTGTTCGTACGTCTGTCTGTCATAAAATGCTCGTCACAACACTATCTTGAGAATGACACATCAGGTAGACGTCAGTCACATCCTTGTCATCATTGCCTTTTTGCGGTGTACAGGAATTCCAACATCTTCCTCATTTCAACAGTCTGATTTAGTAGCATTTCTAGTGGCGGGGGTATTCTTGCGTTTCATTCCTGTACCTAAAACTGTTTATGGGCAATCAAGTTATCATCTTTGTTTCTCATTAGACCTCTACCCCGGGGCGTCTGCATGTTCTAAATCTGTCCATTTCAGTAGTTCCATTAATATATGGAGTAAATCATTTTTTCAAGGCTTCATATAATCACGCTTGATTTGGTTTTGAGAGCATTGCAATTACCTCTTGAAAAACGATATTTATGTCGACATTGCCAACCACTTCTTGTCGGTAGCGCATCAGAAAATAACATAGTTTCGCCATTCAGAAGTGTGAATTCTTCTCGCTGTTGTATTTCTTGGTTAATGGAACTCAGATCCGATATCCAATTTGAACATGTCAAAGCAAGAACTGCTAATTAACGCAAGCCCTAACCCTGAGATAACTTTCACGTATTACTGAAGTAGTCGCATTATGCGGTAATTAGAAGGGAGGTGTGGGACCTGGTGGTTTTTTTGTGTTTTTTTTTTTTATTTCACACGTTGGCCATTGCTAGCCCAAGGGTATTATCGCCTGGGTTTCTGTTCGTACGTTTGCTTCTCCGTCATAAAATGTTCGTCACAACAATATCTTAGGAATTATTACCCCTAGATTTACCAAACATTAAACGAAAGTGTGTTATCTTATTCCTGTTATTGTTCTGTTGTCCATATTGTCACTGGTACTTTAAAGTACTATTGAGACTATGTGCTGTGAAGAATTCGCACTGGGGGCTTGGTATCGCTCTCTATATTACCAGCAGAGGTCGGTTATATTGTTTCTCTCTGCTGTCAATTGCTTCCTTGTATTTGTACAACCTTTGTCATGCATATTCTTGTCCATATTGAAAGGCGCTTTCTCGTATTGTTCTTCTTGTTGTCAGTTGCAGTCATGTTGTGGTTTCAATCACGACTAGCATTTTTGCAATGTACATATTGCTAACAGCTTCCGTCCACCTTTCTTGAATGGTGTTGCCGAATTGTCGCCAGCTCTCTTCTTTTGTTGTTAACGTTGCCTATAGCTTTCTTGCATTTTGGTCGAGATTGCCTCTAGCTTTCTTGTATTTTGGTCGAGATTGCCTCTAGCTTTCTTGTAGTTTTGTCTTCGTTGTTAGGCTAGCTTTCCTCTCTTGTTGCACCACTGACACTAGCTTTCTTTCGTTGCCATAGACATTAGTACGGTACTAGATCTCTTGCATTATTGCACTCATTTGCATACCTTTCTTGTCTTTGAGGATCGCAGGTTCCAGTCCCACAGAAGACCATCCAAAAACAGTACCGTGACTCGGATTTACCAAGAAAGTGTTTGCGGTACCAATATTCTATGGATATGAATCGATAGCGGATCTCTTCCGACAAAAATAAGGCTATTTGAAAAAAATGAACCTAAAGCGTTAGAAGTGTAGATATCGGAAAACAATGGGATATAGAACACCGCGAAAATTATCGAAAGTACCGAAATAGATCATGTTAGAATATTTGTAACATCAAAGAAGACAAAGCGATATGATACACCTTTTTTGTACTGTAGTATATAGCAGCAAAATGTTCGTTGAACATATATTGAATATTGTAAAAAATTGCGCGACAACGTATCAGAATATAGAGACGAATTCTGAGCGGCGACAGACAATCGCACGATACAGGAATTCACCTACAATTCACATATACAATAAATTCGATAATCCATCAATAAAGTACATAATAAACAACATACTTCAGAAATATGGACATCAGGTACTATACTCCATATGTATGAAGTATGTACTAAAACCAGTGTACAGTTTTATTGATGAGATCATTGATGAGACCATCTATGTGCAGGTATAATCATTTTCTCATCACTGCATGGGCTTTCCATTCTCCCAACGTCAGAGTTTGTCACCTCCAAACCGTCGGTAAACAAGATATACGACAATAGGAGATATACAATCTGATGCCATGAGAATGGGGCTTTCATGTTTTGGACAATTTCTATAGATCGATTTCGCTCTGGGTGCATCATAGATTTTCATTCAATTTTCTGGATGCACTGCATGTCATTACATTATATGCAAGTATAGTGTGTCCCAGTTGGGTTTACTCTGTCCCTCCCCTCCATACCTTTCAGAAGTTCAACAGTATTGAATCTGCAAAATTCTAAATGTAATTATTGAGTATACAAATATGTGTGTACCTTGACAATTGCTTAAATACACTGTAATTTTTACTGTTAAAGCGAAGTAAGTTACTGCTTTCTTTCACAGTAACTTACAGCAAAACATAATTACAGTATAATACTGTAATTCAAGCAGTAGTTTACTGTATTACATTGTATACAGTAAGTTACTGCATATATTTTTTAAAATACAGTATTTATTGGCATGAATATAAAATACAACTTACACTTAACACATTCACTGCAAAAATTAGCAACTTATTGCTTTATTTCACTTTACCACAGAAAATAATTTACCGCATACAGAACATAATTTACAGCATACAGAACAATATTTTATACGAAGAAAATTAAAGTAATTCGCCGTACTATTTCATATGCAGCAAGTTCATGCATTTTTAAAAGAAATAGTTTTGTACTGCTTTGATTGTGAAATCATCATTCTCTATTTTGAGGATTATGCAAATAGGCTCAAAATGAACCCAATATGAAATGAACCCAATATGATAAGACACAAAGTCGCAAAGTTTCGACTCTATAGTTTTCTTCATTTCGGAGCATGCGAGAATCCAATGCCACATATGGTTAAGCCTACCTGACCGGAGCGGGGGTGGATCCATTCCGGTCTTCGCCAATAATAATTTTAAAAAAAATCTTAAATCGGGGCGGGGGGAGGGAGGGGGGTCCGCACCGGTATTCGCCAATAAAAAAAAACAACAACAAATTCGTAAATCGGTCGTGCCCGAAAATCGACGGAAATATGGCTTCCGGGAAGGGAAAGCCAGTTTGACATCATGGCGGCCATTATGTTAAAGTAAACTGTACAAGGGTTAATAATGCAACGATAATAACTATCACAATGTAATACTAGTGGTAGCTAAGATTCATATGAATCTTAGTTATACTAGTGGGTGAACATATATCCAAAATCATCATATCATATATATTAATTTAATAAATAATTGCCAGTTTGGTTCAAAGAGGCCAAAGGGGACTCTTATCGGAGTTTAAAAAGTGCTTTATTCTGGCAGTTTTTATTGTGTGATTATGTAACCTGATAATGGTGCCCATTTAAATGAGTAAAACTGACGTGAATATCTCTGATGTATCTAAAATCGTGTATGTGGGTGTTTTTACAAATTTATAGTAACATTATTGCATTTTTACAGTAAGTTACTGTAATAATTACAGTAACGTCGTAATGTAAATTTTACAGTAAGTTGCTGGTACCTTTGCTGCCAGTAACGTACTGTAAAATTTACAATATTTTTCTTACAATGTAGGTTTATTGGGGGAGGGGGTCGAGGAAGTCAACTTAATTAATCATTTGTCGACGGTAACGAGCCCCTGTGTAGGAGAACACTGCATCCGAACAAACGTCGGTCTGTTGACTGTTGTACGGTTTGCAGCTGGTGACAATGAGTACCCCGTCAATTCTAATAGCCAAGCAGATAGCTTAGTGTGTTAAATACGGAAGTCATATGACAGGAAGTTCTTCAGCTGCGACTGCTGACGAACGTATCATAACCATTGACTGGTGATAGGCAACGGACAGACACAATCAATAATCATATCACTTCATATTTAATCCAGTCTTAATAATATACTTACCTACCCACCAAACGTTCTGAATTACCGGTAATATCCCTTCATTTGCCAACAGGTACACTGTGATTTATCAGTTCAATTTTGCAGTATTTCTCAGAAATTCACAGACACACTCCAAGATAAAAGTTCCTCGTCAGCTTACTGCACAGAAATGGTCAACAGGCAATGTAGTTTATGCTCTAATGTCATATTTAGAGTACTCAAATCTGACAAACAAATACTATTTGTTGTCTTTCTCCAATAAACTGAAAACAAATCAGGAAATACCGCAGGGTAAAGACAGGTCCAATGTCAAAGATATGCAACGCAAGTCGAAAGGCTTGGTGTTTTCTTTTGTTGTTCCAAACAATGACGTTTTATAAATGGGCAAGTAATTGGTATTTTATTGACTGTCCTCTGGTCTCGGGTCTGCTATTGAGATTCAAATTCGAAAGCCTGTACGGTAATTGGCCAGGTCGTGATTCGTCGTCATGTATTCTAACTGACTGCCTGTGTTGAAACGAGGGTCTAGATTCGGGGTTACATTGGGTGGAATAAGGGCTTTGAATAGACCCCCAACGCGTACCGGTACATGCAAATAATTTTCTCAAAGCTCGTTCCTATACTGTCCCTAAATTTTAAGATACCGGTATTCATTAAGGCAGAACTTATGGTCATGATTAACCCTTTTTGTTTAAACAGTTGCGTTATATTTGGTGAAAAATATATTCCAAAATAATCCTGTTAAATAATGTTACGTATGAAAAACATATTGGGGATCATCTTTAAAACAAAAATTCCTATATCAATATAATTGTCACATTCAAGAGAAATTCAGGAGTGAGGAGGAGTGCGTGTGAGGCGATTGAAGAGGATGAATGCGGTGATAATACGTCGTTCTTCCATTATCCATCCACAATCCTTCAACTATCCTCCCACCATCCTCATTTCTGCCATCCTCCATTCTTCCACTATGCCGGTTTACATCTTCCACTATGCCGTTTTAACCTTCAACGCAGTAACGTCTGTAAACGCTCATCCTAACTCACTAACGCAATGAGGATTGAGTGAATTTCCGGACAGGTGCACTGAGGAAACGGTTCACAGCGGTTCGTCCAACACTTCTCTGTCCTATCTCTTTAACATGGAGCGGATTTTTAACTATTGATAATTGGTGTAAATATGATAAATATGGATCAGATTATCCAACTATTCCAAAAAAGGACCATTAAACTTATATTTATGATAGTTTTGGCAACTTCACTTCCAATATATTGTCCTCAAATATTTTGGGATTCGTAATATGGTACAGGTGTGAAAGGAAAGAATGTCCAAAGAAACAATATCTTTAGATTCCATTGGTTTCTCTTTAGGAAAGTATGTCTTACATCTGAACGCCTTATTTTAACGCTTTAACACTCTACCGTAACACTTTAACGCCCAACCGTAACGCGTTAGTAGTAGAGAACGCGTAAAACCAGTCTACTTGACCTTTCATTTTCGCCTCTATCATTAATTTCCGCAAAGGTCAAGTAGACTGGTATTACGCCAGCTTTCCCTCCACCTTAATCTCCGGTATGTACCGAAAAGGTCAAACGTCATTGAGTGCACTTCCGGTCGCGTGACCGAAAGTGACAAGCTGCCACATAGGTCATAGGTCAAAGGGTCAACGGGCGTCTACGTCCCCTTTTCTAGATAAGGTCAATAGGCTTCAATTTGCTCTAATGATCAATTGTACTCAATTTGCTTTAAAGGTCAATAGGCCTCAATTTTCTCTAAAGCTCAGTAGGCCTCAATTTGCTCTAAATGTCAATAGGCCTAAATTTGGGCATACCGGTCGAAGGTCAAGAGACAGACTGGGGGCGAATAAGCGCATGCACACTCGGGGAGTAGTAGAGAAAGACCAGTTTCCCAAGAGTAGTGTGTTTAGGGCATGATGAGCCTGACTAGCTAGCAGTTACCGCCCCCTTTGTGTGGATGTGCGTGTGTACTTCGTGTCAAACGAGGACATCCCTAAGTCCAAAACTGGAGATAGACAGACAGACTGACCGATAGATAGACGTACATCATTGTGGCACCTATATCAAACTTTTCACAGCTAAAGCTGCGGGCTCGATAAAAAGCAGGCCACCTAAAACGTTAGAAGTGAAATAGATCATGTTAGAATATTTGTAATGTCACAGCGGACAAAACAATGTTATGCGCCATTTTCATACCATAGTATATAGCTTCAAAATGTTCGGGGTGAACATGAAATATGTCTTGCATATTGTATAAATTGCGCGAAAACATAGAGACGTATTCTGTATGGGTAACGGCAAACTAAAGTAACATAGATCAATTTTGCTACGGGTGCATCTCAGAGTTTCTTCATTCAATGTTCTGGATGCATTGTATGCCATTCAATTATATGCAAGTATGGTGTGCCTAATTTGGGTTTACTCTGGACCCCCCAACCCCCACCCCACCCCATACCTTCCAGAAGTTCAACAACATCGTACCAGTATCTGCAAAAATCTAAATGAAATTAAGGATCTTTTTTAAATATGTGTTTACCTTGTCACATGTACAAGTTTTATGGGGTCTGCGATAATTTGCAGCCATCCTGCAAAATTTATTATTGCATTGTCAGTGCTTCAACCTATGGATCCGGTAACCAGTGTAACACGGACAGGCTACCAGAGCATAAAGCGCCCTAGCCACATATATGTAACTCAGTGTATGTAGCAACACACTGCGATAGCGCCCGTTATCATTATCAGCTGGTTAATCAGGTTTATTGGGGGAGGGGGTCGAGGGAGTAAACCTATTTCACCAGTTAACCACGGTAACTAGCTCCTGTGCGGGAGCACACTCTGCATCCGACCAAACGCCGGTCTGCTGTACGATTTGTAGCTGCTGACAATCAGTACCACGTGGATTCTACTAGCCAGTCAGATAGCTTAATGTGATGAATATACGGTAGTCATTTGACAGAAAATTGTTCACATGCAACTGTTGACGACCGTATCTTAACCAGCACTGCCTGGACACTTGAAGAATCACTGCCAGACAAACAGACAGACAAAATTAATCAATATGTCGCAGATCACTTCATGGTATAATACTGTCCAAAATAATATCTATATACTGACCTACCCACCAAGACTCGAGAATTACTCGATAATTAAAACTTCCTCAATTTGTTAACGGGTACACTGTGATTTATCAGTTCAGATTAGCACTTCGAACAGCAATTGAAGTAGTAGTAAAAGCTGATCTTCGCGCATATTTAGGGGCGGATAACTCTTTTGGGCATTTCCGGGTTATCTCCCTTGATTCGAACATTTCTGCCCCTAAATAAGCGCAAAGATCCCGTTTAGTTTTCTTCAATGTTAAATGATATCTTCAGGAATGTCCGGTGACGTCATCCGGGTCAAAGGACAAAGATCACGCCCCTTGATTAATAGGCCCCTAGATCCCTCCAGTTACTTCAGAGAACGCATGTTTGGGGTCGGAGTATTGGGTTGGGGGTGCTCATTTTTTTTCTTGTGGATTATAGTATTCTCTGTCTCACGCTGTAGAGTACAATTGAAGGGGTCTCGTGGCCATTGGGTGACTTTCGCTGGAAAGATATTGTGAGCATGCCCAGTGCGCAGGCAGGCCTGGTGTGGACGTTTTGGGATCGAGATGGGCCAGGGTCGTATGGGGGGGTCATATCAAAGCACACGTCGGGGAGAGTCCGACTGGACTGGTGTGTACCGTCCATCTGCGCATGTGCAGTGGAAGAAGGGCATTTCAATGGACGTATTTTGGGTCAGGTCGAGATAGACCAATATTGACCCGAATTGGTCGTATGGTTTATTCTATTGACGCGCTCGTGGGGAAGAGTCCGACTGGACTTGTGTGTAGTGGAAATACCATCAATTTGCGCATGCGCAGTGGAAGAAGAGCATTTGAACGGACGTTTTGGGGTAGAAATGGACCAAATATTGGCCCGAATGGGTCGTGCGAGGTGCCATATTGAGATGGGGGAAAGCCCGTGTCATATTGATGCACTCGTGGGGGAGAGTCTGACTTGACTGGTGTGTAGTGAAATGCCAATCTGTGCACGTGCGCAGTGCAAAAAGTGAGATTTTGGTGTCCGTGGTTCAAATGGGTCGTGTGAGGTGTCATATTGAAGCACTCTTGGAGTAAAGTCAGACTGGGAGTGATATGCGCCTGCGCACTCGGGAGTAGTAGAGAAAAAGGAGCGCGTTTGGTGAAGCTGGGGGCCTTGTTCGATCTGGTTACCTGATAGAGTTACCTGTGTGTGCGTGTGTGTAAGGGTGTGCGTGTGTGTGTGTGTGTGTGTGTGGTCATATAAGGTCGTTTGTAAACCATTAGCCTCAGGCTGTATCCACCCCTTACGTTTTAACGTCATTATGTAGACAGATTAGAGAACAACAACAAGCATATTGAGTATTACATCTTTTTTGATCCCCTCCATCACACCACGCCCACGCTGGGGGAGCCGCGTTGAGTGTGTTAACATAATGGTAAGGTGTTAAATGGCATCATCAGCTGCTCTTATCCAATCAGAAGCCGTCATTTGAGAAAGTTCAATCTTTGGTCAGAGTCGCTCTTGTCCGTTAGATGTATTCTCGGCTGCTCTTATCCTATCAGAAGCGGCCATTTGGTGTTGCATCAACCTTCGGCCAGGTTCGCTAATGGCCTAAGCGTCATCGGGAAGCCCAGAATACTGCAACGGTAACTGTTTGCGCATTTTGATCGCCTTTTGCAGGGCCTTGATGGGCGGTAGTCCCACATGCTCTTCCAGGTGACGCTTGGCCTTCATGATGGACCTATGAATGGGATCGCCTTGTCTTTCAAGCAGCAGCAGACTATATACTGTTCATAGATCGTAATGGATGTTTTTTTGATGCAGAGGCGCATTTGGATGTAAGTCTGTTGCCAGTTATCCTGTTTATCATCTTTGATCACTGTAGCGGTGGTATTAATAGCTGCTGTCACAATACCGTCCCAAAAGGCGGGGTCTTCCTCACTCAGGCTTCCCTGGGACGTAGCCGGATTATCTGAGGTCGAGCTTTCCGTATCAATAGATGAATTCTCAGAATCAGCTGGTATAGACTCAGCATTTGCCTCAGTGGTCTCCTCGGTGTCTTCATATCCGTGTATATTCTTCTGATGTCGCATCATATCGTATTGTCTGGTGAACGCACGTTCGCAAAACATGTATAACCCATGCTGATGGTTGAACGTCGATTGTGCACATCTTTTGAGATACGCTTGCTTTTATGAAGAGTAACGCCCGCCAATACCTAGCCTAATATTTCAACGCCTTGAAAATAGCTCAGAAGCTCTGATGGGTCTAGATATCCCATGGAATTGACAGTGGTTCATCGAAATGCAGTAACGCTCGTCAACGCCCGTTGTCGCGCCTTAACGCCCGTCTCAACGCCTTATCTTAGCACCTTAATGCCTTAACGCCCCAGCTTAACGCCCTAACTTAACGCCGTAATGCCCTATCGTACGTCTGAATGCATTGTCGACCGATCGGCTGCTCTTGTACAATTAGAATTCGCCAGCCATGGCCGCTCTTGTCCGTTAGACATATTCTCAGATGCGCTTGTTCAATCAGAAGCCGCCATTTGCTGTTGTGTCCGTTTGTCCTAAGCGTCTTCGCGCATTCCACGACCCTTCCATTGGTAGACAAGTAAGGGAGATGGAAGGGCTTCTTGACACTGGGATCAATCTCCATAAGCTCCTCAAGTTGGGACAGTGGATCGACCTCCATGGGTTCTTCAATTCGAAGATGCATCTCAATGAAAACTGAAATATCCGGTCTCGAGTGGCGAGCGTGATGTCTGGATGACACATTAATGAAGTCTCAATTGACTGGGATGCATAAAGGCTATATCATACTCTGCACATGAATGCGTGGGTGCTTCATAGCGTGTGACGATGTAAACTATCCAGGCAATGAAAGGGCTTCGAGCAAGTACTACACATGAACATCGTGGTAGAGTGTCTGCTGAATGGAACGTCGACCGCGCAAATCTTTTATGGACCTAACACAGTAACGCTCACCAATGCCTAGCTTAACGCTTCAACACCCTGGTGAAATAACTCTGAAGCTCTGATGAGTAGATATCCATGGAATCTACACTAATTCATCGAAATAGAGTGACGCCTGTCGATGTCCTTCCTTAAGGCCCGTCTCAATGCCTTAAAGTCGTAGCTGAACACCTTAACGCCCTAGCTTGATACCTTAACCCCCTAGCGTCCAATCACATGCACATGCTTTGATCACTGACGCTGGATCCTTGGTGAAAGTGACATCATCGGAAGTGACATCATCATACGCCTGTGCGCTCACCTGGTGGTGCCACCGGTACCTTGGTGCACCTATGTAAATCGTCAGAAGCGACGTCATCTTCGAACGTGACATTATCGCCACAAGCAACATCATCGCATGCATCAGCACGGGCCTGGTGGTAGTTCAACTTACACCCTGTACCCTATAGCCCATAGGGCAACATTTTGAAAGTTGTGTTATAGGAAAGTGTCTCTTTGGTGTACATGTATTTAGCTCGAATATAGTAAAGTCATACATCAAAAGTTCTTTGTCCCATGGAGAATCCCACCAGAACATGTTTGACATGTACATCAATAAAAATTCACAAAAACAATTGTTCTTAGGACGGCCAGCAGAAGTATATAAATATTAAACACACAATTATGAAAAGCAGTTAATAAAATTCTGTGTAGTGTGTGATACAACAAAGATTACTAGTGTGTTAGATATGGAAATTGTTTTGGGAAGTATTTTAAATATTTTTTTACTTTATCATTAATTGTCTTCGTCCAGAAATTCTGTGTGAACGGAGCCTACCTGACATGTGGATCAAAACACAGATATGTGCCAATTGGCAATTAATTTTGCAGCTTCTTTTAGGACCAGGTACAATCAGAACAGGCTGTGAATGAATGGATCACAATAGGCAGTTGGGGATTGAATAGAAGAATCCAGGGCATTTCCCTCACGGACTGCACAAACTGGATTAGATGTATTAGCTTTTTCAAACTAACACGTTGGTGACAGGGGGTGACACACACCTGTTTTGGATAACTCCACACAGCTTTGTACTGTCCTTCATATTGGCTGACATGAATTGTCATTGACTCTGACAATTGTTGATATAGTAAAGGATAAAAAATCTTTTAAATATACTTTCCAATGGAAGTTTCTTTTCTGACATAGTCTTTGATGCAGTAGTGATTTCATACTATTTTAGGACCATCTTTCAAGTGTATATGTTCATTCTTTATTGACTTCTGCTGGCAGTGCTGAGATGCTTTTGTTTCTGGAATTATATTCTCCAGTTTACATTGTTTGTTTAGAGGGGTGTCATATTCACATTCAGCAAGGTTTGGGGAACATTTTTGTATATGATATTAGCCACCAACAGAAGTCCATGAGTATGATGGACTTCTGCCACCAACTATATTGCCTATTTAGAAAATAGATCCCCTGTGATTCCATGACAAAAGGTAGCTGAACAAATATCCCCTCCTTAATCGGACATTACATATGGACTGATGATGGACACGGTAACCCCGATTTGTACAGACACCAACACCACCACCACAATT
>JAVTVY010030215.1:0-13094 GCA_036873755.1 Hanleya hanleyi | reverse complement strand
ATTACATAAATAGTATTTAACTTTTTCCTATATTCTAACTGTTTGGAGACAATCACAATGTCTTTCAACATTTATCAAATTGGATGAATGTTGCTGAACAAAATTCTCAGCTAGAAGACTTTTAAAGGAAATCCCTGTCGCTTAATCTAACTCAAACTGGCAAAAACTGCTGCCAAGAAAAAATAACCAGCAGACATCCCTTAAACCTCGATTGTCATCATTTCATTATGAAATATGTTTTGTTATCATTCAAATCCTTGAAGATTCTCATGAATGAATAAACTTCTGATCAGTTCAAATGGTTTCCTAATCTAAATGGTATTTATAAAATCTCTCTACTTCAAATGGAGGGGAGATAACTCTGCTTGTTCACACTAGGTGGCGCTGCACAGAGACAAGAAAGATTTTTTTGCAGTTATTTTATTAATAGCGGACTGATTTGAGGACAGTAAAAGTCATATTTCCGATTATATATGGCTGATGGAACGGACTCAGATTGATGGTAAGTACCTTTTGCAACTTGTAGGCTAAAATAGCATTCTAAAGTCTCCATTTGTTAAGTCTGGAATATTTTGGACTAGTTTAAAATATATTTTAGTTATATAAGTTACTTTGTCAGGCTTGTATATTACACTGTAAATACAACAACCAAAACATTATACTGCCTTGAAAAGATTTATTTATCTCACCGATTTATGAAAGAAAGGGCTTGTTGGTTGATTTTCTCGTTTTCTCTAATCTCATGGGTAGGATAGTTAGGTATGTACTTTTATTAAGCCCAGTGTAATTAACCTTAGATATAAAATGCTGTCTAACATATATTTCAATAGCTGAACAGACATGTATATTTTGTTAATTAAAATAACCAGTCAACCTCACAAGAATAGACCAGTTTGTCTTAGTGGTCCATTGTGTAAGGGATTAACCATGCTGGGTGACTCTTTGCACAGTTCAATGTGAGAAACCCAGAAGGGGGTGTTTTTACAATCTCATTGTGTCATTTCCTCTACTGGTATACCTTCTACCTTCAATAGTCAAGCCATTTCAGATGTGGGTGACTCTTTGCACAGTTCAATGTGAGAAACCGAGAAGAGGGTGTTTTTACAATCTCATTGTGTTGTGTCATTTCCTGTACTGGTATACCTTCTACCTTCAATAGTCAAGCCATTTCAGATGTTTACATGAAAAAATTGGCATAACATATGAATGAATTGATTTGAAAATTGTTGAGTTTATTTTCGAATTAAATCGCGATATGATATGGTAATAATTGTTTTCCCCACAGGAGATCAGAGAGCCTACAAAGAAGATGAGCAAGACAGTTTGTGATGCCCGGAAGAATGAGCCAAACAACATCCTTGAGAAGTTAAAAAAGCAGTGACAAGGAAACCTTCCAGTGGCACCTGTTTATGACGAGTCAGATGATGTAAGTATAAATTCAACTATCATGACTATTCAGCTAAATCCCTAGGCTATTATCAAATAATTAATTATTTTGACCATTGAGAAGATTTCTCATTAATTGTCTCATCTATATTTACTGGTAAGATTTTAAATTTGTTTTTTTGCAAGTTTGCTAACCATTAAAATGGATATTAAATGGCACTGACTTTTAATGGTTAACAAGCGATCACTTGTAAATAATCATTGAATGTAATTAATCTTAGTAAATAATAATTCAATGAGATTTGATCCTTTGTCAACATGATTCTGCAATTTATGACTATTAACATTCTGACTGAATATTATCAATCCAATTGTCAGTACACATTTTGTATCTTTTATTTCATCCGAGAAAGATGGTCATGGACCTAATGAGTGCATTGTTCATGAGGAATGAAATGGCCTCCCATACTTTGACAGGGATGCGACAAGAGAGGTAGAGGCTAAGCCTGCAAATGACTAAGAAAAGATCAAGCCATCCAAGGTAAAAAACTTTTCTTCATAAATATTCCAAACATCTGATAATTAATCCCAAGTTCAATGACCATGTTTTTGATAGCTTATAGTTTGAAATGTTGTGATTGAATATATTGATATTCAGTGGCTAACTGCAAATTATTTCATTCTCTTACAGACTACTGCCTGAAGAAATTCCCAAGTTCCGTGAAAGTCATTCGGGAAGCAATGAAGTCGAAACTCAATGGCGAGCAGAAATTGTACGGAAAACTGATGGAGAGATTATGATGCCCTCATATGTTCCTCCGTTTATATCTCAAAAGTGCACATGTACATAATAAAGAAATATTTATTATATGTATTTGTTTGTTCTTCTTTCTATGCGTTAGTTATTTACCAGATTATCTTTAACATAGCTGTGCTACATCCAAAACAAGCAATGTTTATGCTAATACATTTTCTGATGTATTTACTATTTTACAGCACAGGGGCATTTTGTATTTCATGGAGTTACTATAAAAGATGACCTATATCACTCATCCAAATATTCCTATAGAAACTTTATATCCTGTAGATTTCTAAGAATCCATTCCATAACTAAATTATATAGGACCCTATTAAAAAATCCTACAAAATTTTTATCCTATTAAAAAGTCCTATAGGATTTCAATCTTATAGGATTTTAATCTTATAGGATCCTGATTTCTAGGATCCTATTAAAAAATCCTATAGGATTTCAATCTTATAGGATTTTTAATCTTATAGGATCCTATTAAAAAATCTTATAGGATTTTGGGCCAAAATCTTATAGGATCCTATACGATTTTATCTTATAGGATCCTATAAGATTTTTTTGTAAGGGCTAGTCTGTAAGGCCCGATGTCGACCCAGCATCAACTTCCCACAATGCCAACATATATCAAAGACCAAAAGGTCTATACAGGGGGCGGGCCTCGGGCACGAAATGTCCACCAGCAGAATCTCGCCATATACAGGTAAAAATTACAACACCTATAAGGGAAGTGCTAAAAAAAGTAATGCTAATATGTAAATGAAAAAAGTCTAAAAACAAACGAAAACCCTATTACGAACCGCGTTCGATTCTGTTTTCCGTAACTTTTGACTCTCAGCTGTAAAAATATCAGACTATAGTATTTTTCTTATAATTAGTCGCGGGTTTGAGGGCTTCTGTAAAATCAGCCATATGGTTAAAATCAATTTCCTTTTTTAAAACGTATATAACAAAGTTATATCTATAGAATGTCCTACCACTCTCCGAGATAACTGCTACAAAACTTGAGTTTTTAGAGCTTTTTTGTATTACCCGGGTTAAATGCCATAAGGGTTGTTCACGTGAAATCTTCACCAATACATGGTATGTCGTCATAATCTATTCCTTTTTCTCTGGCCAAAGGGCAATACGCGGGGCGAGATGTCATTCAAGGGTTGCTCTGTTTGTCGTTTGGTTATGAAGACATGAGATTAAACTATTGTCGTTGACAAAGAACGAAAGATTCGAGAATACGGGTGGACCAGTACAGCCGCTATGTTATGCAAATGTCCTCGACACCTCAAAGATTTGGACGCCTCTCAGACACAGCATAACCGTATCACTTCAATAGTATGGTGATCTAGTTGGACCAAAAGTGTGCCCCGCATTACCTCATCAAAATCGTGAGCGACAACGCAAAGGGTGACGTCTTCCAAAACACGATGTCGCCCTTTCGCGTCGCGTGTCGCCTTTGACAATGTTGAGTGATAGGACGACGACGTCGCTTTCATACACCAGGGCGTCGTGTTATTTGTACCTATCAATAGTTCAATTTGTAGGCAGAATTTCAATCAGTGCTCTTCGATGCATCGTAGGTTTACAAATGTAATTAACGAGAGAGCAATCAAATTAAACTATACACTTACAATACCGTTGATGATGTCCGACTCTAATCGACTGGATCAATAATGGGATATTTGCTATAAAAATGTAAATATAGGTCATACGGCCATCCATAGATTACACCGTCATTGAAATAAAGATCGTGTGAAGTTGTCATTTTAATTCATGCAGTCACTCATGGAGGCATTGCCCCTGTTCTTGTGAAGGTAACATCGATTGAGGACACTTTCCCATATATAGAACTGAATAGCTCACCCCGCCTATTGCCCTTTGGCCAGAGAAAAAGGAATAGATTATGACGACATACCATGTATTGGTGAAGATTAACGTGAACAACCCTTATGGCATTTAACCCGGGTAGTACAAAAAAAGTTCTAAAACTCAAGTTTTGTAGCAGTTATCACGGAGAGTGGTATGACATTCTATAGATATAACTTTGTTATATACGTTTTAAAAAAGGAAATTGATTTTAACCATACGGCTGATTTTACAGAAGCCCTCAAACCCGCGACTAATTATAAGAAAAATAATACTATAGGTATTTTTCTGCACGAAACACTGATTTTTATGCAGATTTAAACATAATTATTTGACTAATAATAAAACAGAGACTAGCGAAAGTTCGAACACCATACGTTCATATCTCCGTGTTGTTCGAATGAACTGACAGAAATAAAATCTGACTGAGATACATCATACTCTAGAAAACGACTTGGATATTCATTTTGAAACGAGAATACAGATCAGTGGTAATAATATGATTTCTTTACGCCATCGTTGAAAACTGATTTCAAGTATTTCAATTCTCCACGAAAGACGACTGGTTATTGGAGGTATCTGAATTTTCTTTGAAATGCACACAGAAACGTTACTGAGCATACGTGAGGTTTGTTGATAGGAATACATACAAAAACGTTACTGAACGTCTCTGAGGCTTGTTTACAGGAATGCACACAGAGACGTTGCTGAACGTATCTGAGTCTCGTTTAAAGAAATCACACAGGTGCGTTACTGAATATATCCGATGCTTCTTTATAGGAATACACACCAAAACGTTACTGAACATATCCGAGAATTTTTTATAAGAATGTACACAGAAACGTTACGTCTGCCAGTTCACTAGATATATCACCTTGGTATTCTCCAGGCTTTCGCTGGATTTGCTGTTAGAGTTCAGATAATAACTCGATAATTTGATATCGCTCCAATTTATTAGCTGTGTATGGTAGGATTCTGTGGTGGACTGTTAGTCCCTGAGGCCCGCCCTCTGTACATGTCATTCGACAAATATATGTAGGTTTATTGATTTGGTGGGAAATATAAGCCGTACGACTTACAGGGCATTACAGGTTAGCATGTCTATGTATTCTTGTATTTACTAGGTTTACCCCATGTTGAGGCGTTTACTCCATCAGACGTCCTCAGTGCTCATTTATTAACATCAGATGAGTTATTTGTTTGAGCTGATCTCCCATCACAGCTCCCGAGCTAGCGTATCTAATTCCACGTAAACCGGTGGTACGGGCCGTGTGGATACTTCATACATCATAGTCTCCACATGAACAAACGCAATAAAGGCGCGGCTGAGATACTAAGGCTACTTTCGGGAATCCACCCTATTCTCGGATCTGAATGTAAGATGTCAAGGGAAGCTTTGCTGTAAAGTCATATTTTTGTAGAGTCGTCAATTTTCCCCACCTCGCGCATTACAACACTTATAAGGGAAGTGGGAAGAGGTGCCGACATACTGACTGCGTCATATGACTTCACAGAATAGTCTTATGGTTAACCTATTCTAAAGCACATATGAAGAATCTAACGATTCGTGATATGTGTTGTATCTCAGGTACGCTTTTATTGTACCTGTTCATGTGGCAACTTGGAAGATATGTCCACACGGCCCCTAGCACCGGCATAAGCGGTATTAGATACAAATCTAGAGAGCTATGATGGTAATGCTCTGACTTCTATCACTCTTGTATTTTGTCTCTGTGTGGAATTGGCTGCGGTGGGTCGTGCTTCCCTTCTTGATTTAGCGTATTCGATTTGATATTCATCCATTAGTTCTCAGAGGAGATGGAAATACGCATAAAAAATGAATGTCAATTTATCTAATTATAGTTATGAGTTATTGTGATGGCTAAGGACTAACTCCATTAAATCACTTACATGTGTTATCGGTTATACTAAGTAAGAAAGGATATACCTACTTCAAAAGCTTATTCTTTTTCATATTCTGGATCTGTCCAGGACGAATTTTGAACAGATTTTCAAGAGATATCGGTATCATAGACAGTGTGCTACGATTCAGACTTTGGCTGTGCTTCACGGTAGGTATACACTTTTCGATCTCTTTCTTTGACTCCATGGAAGCATGGTGGGTTATACTTTTGGAATACTTGGACAAATTGGACACTTTTGTAATAGTCAACGACATTCTCTGGATCACAGGGGTTATATGTACAGCCAAACTTTCGCTTTTGATTATTGTTTAGTTATGTACCTGTCAGTGCCTTCCAATAAATGATCGGTAACTTGTATGTACCCTGCTGGTACTACAAGGATAATCGTCTTGACTGTTCAGTCTTGTTAACAACAGGTTAACATAGGTAAGGACGGTTTCTTTTCACATACATGTACTTCGCGATAACTGTTGAGCATTTGATTTGACATTCACCGTAGCTCTGAGGGTACTGTCCGGTCATGACAGGAACGGCACTTGTCAGATATTGACCGTATGGTCAGATAGTGACCGCACTGGTTAGATAGTGACCCTACTGGTCAGATAGTGACCGTACTGGCCAGATACTGACTGGCTGCACATAGATTGTTCAAACATGGCCAGTGCGGTTATTGATAGGTTACTGAATGATACTGTTCAGATATTGACAGGGGATGAATTTTATGATACAACAGTATTATGAGGAGATATTTCCTGCAAAAAAGCTACTCAACGATCAAACAGTTACAGAGATGGTACAGTTGATGCTACCCTGACTGTATGATTCTGAATTTACGGCTACACTGAAAAAAAAATTCCTTAAAATTTAAGGAATATTCCCCGACTATTAAACCAGTGGAATATTCCTTAAAATTCAACAAGGAATATTCCGTAGCATGTTATGGAATTTCCTTAACATAGTGGGGAATATCCCTTAGTTATGTTAAGGAATATTCCGCTGGTGTTATAGTCGAGGAATATTTCTTAAATTTTGAAGGATTGTTTTTTCTGTGTAGCATCCCTGAAAAATGAGCATTCAGAAATAATCCCTTTAACAGATTCCGCTATCCCCGCGAATCCTTGGCAACAAGATGCATAACACCTAGCTACCATGACTACTTCTGAACGGGTTTTAACTAGGCTATGGTACTGCTGGCAAGAAGTCACTAAAGTAGCTTTTCGTGGTTGTGATATAGGCATCTAATCCGGAGATAGGTGGAATATTTAATTCATTGTAACCTGTAAATTATCAAAATTTTGGATGAAATATACTAATTACAATTCTTCTCTAATAATGGTTATCTTGCTTAATATACTTTTTTAGACTCATACTCATACAGGTCGTTCGTATTGTTAGTAAGCTTGTGAATTAAATATCCATACGTGATGTTAGCTCTGAAGTTTGTCTGTTTCCATATATTGCATGGTAATCAAATCTAAACAAGTTTAGAAGGATACAGATTTTAATTACATGTATCGATGTTTCATCGTTCGGAATAGGCTAGATTGAAACAAACTTGTTCATCACCGTTCACTTCAGTTAAACAATTCTTTTTCATACCTCTCGAATGACCTAGACGTTTAGCTGACTGTCCGTGTACAAAGGAAAATGATTATGTAGAAAATTATACTTTCCTGTTTTCTGGACTAATTTCATTGGGTATTCAGGTATCGTTTAGAATTCTACCTCAACGAATATTGGCTACCCGAGCCTGCATGGACTGATTCAGAACCGGGTGTATCCATGTGTACTACATGTGTCTATTATCTATCGTATCTACTTCCCCTTTCTTAAATTTACAGATTGCTGCCCCGCTTGTCGTATTTATAGGAACGATGTGTTTCACCAATGCGTGGATGATACTTGTACTTATCCCTTTCGCTGTCGCCGTTTCCGCTGTTTCTCATTACGTCGTTCAGACGACGCGTCAGTTCAAGCGACTAGAAGCTGCAGGTACGTGCGAACACCGTAATAATAACAAGATGTTCTAGCCACGGAATATTATGGAAGACGGGAGCGGCCAATCGCCTTCTCGCATAATCGCCCTGTATTTTGCTGGCACGAGAAGTCGAGAAGTCGAGAACGCGAAGCGGGAAGTCGAGAACGCGAGGCGAGAAGTCGAGAATGCGAGGCGAGAAGTCGAGATTGCGAGGCGAGAAGTCGAGAACGCGAGGCGAGAAGTCGAGGCGAGAAGTCGAGATTGCGAGGCGAGAAGTCGAGATTGCGAGGCGAGAAGTCGAGATTGCGAGGCGAGAAGTCGAGATCTTTCTCGACTTCTCGCCTTCTCGTGTTTGTTTTTTGGCAAAAAGGCGAGAAGTCGAGCATGCGAGAATAGACGGATTCTCGCGTTCGCGACTTCTCGCCTTCTCGGCCTTTAAAAAAAGGGCGAGAAGTCGAGAAGGCGAGTATGCGAGAATGGACTGATTCTCGCGTTCTTGACTTCTCGCCTTCTCGCCCTTTAAAAAAGAGCGAGAAGGCGAGCATGCGAGAACGAACGGATTCTCGCGTTTCGCGACTTCTCGCCTTCTCGCCCTTTTAAAAAAGGCGAGAAGTCGAGAAGGCGAGCATGCGAGAATGGACGGATTCTCGCGTTCGCGACTTCTCGCCTTCTCGCCCTTTTCAGATTAGGCCAGAAGGCGAGAAGGCGAGAAGGCGAGAGCATTCTCGACAACCCAGAAAAAACACAGTATGTCAGGCCATGTGTTTTTACTAAGTTTGTTATAGATTTGTGCCTTAGTCAAGGGACGAAATTGTTCTGTGCTTTTATCAACAATAAAAAAATCCTTCGATACTGTGCGACGTCCAGGGCTTTGGGTGAAACCTCTTAAGAGTGGAATTGATGAGAAAATTATACGTGTTATTTTCAATATGCATCATAGAATTAAATCATGTGTTATCAAGGATGGTGGGAAGTCAGAATATTTCCAAAGTTTTAGAGGTGTCCGACAAGGGGACTTCTTACATCAAGTTATTATTTTTCTTGTATGCAGACGATACAGTGTTAATAGGGGTCAATGCGGAAGACCTTCAATCCGCACTGAACCATTTGTTAGGTTTTCGTGAAACCTGGAAGTTGCAACTAAACTGTCAAAAACCTAAGATAGTTATCTTCACCAAGCGTAGAGCTAACTACAGTAACTTTTCATTCCACCTTGATAACGAGCAGCTCGAAATTGTTTACAGTTACAAATATCTTGGCATTTCGTCGTTTTTACAATGGTAACTTCCATTAATGTCCGAAATACCTGTTTGAACAAGTTAGAAAGGCTATGTTTGCTATCATAAAGAGAAGTAGATGTCTAGGTCTGGCAATTGATGTTCAATTAAATCTTTTTGAGCATATGGTTATACCCATTTTGTTGTATGGATGTGATGAATGAATGAATGGTTGGTGATGAATACTATTTTTTAATCGAGAATCGAGAACATTCTCGACTTCTCGCTTTTCGGTCTCTTATACGCATGATCGAAGAGACCGGAAGGCGAGAAGTCGAGAATGTTATCGCCTTCTCGCCTTCTCGCCTAATCTGAAAAGGGCGAGAAGGCGTGAAGTCGCGAACGCGAGAATCCGTCCATTCTCGCATGCTCGCCTTCTCGACTTCTCGCTCTTTTTCTTAAAAGGGCGAGAAGGCGAGAGGTCGCGAACGCGAGAATCCGTCCATTCTCACATGCTCGCCTTCGGCTTCTCGCCTTTTTGCCGCAAAGCAAAGACGAGAAGGCGAGAAGTCAAGGAAGATCTCGACTTCTCGCCTCGCAATCTCGACTTCTCGCCTCGACTTCACGACTTCTCGCCTCGCAATCTCGACTTCCCGCCTCGACTTCTCGCCTCACATTCTCGACTTCTCGTGTCAGCAAAATACAGGGCGAGTATGCGAGAAGGCGAGTGGCCGCTACCGTCTTCCATAGAATATATATAAAGATTGCTTTTGACACTTAAGTGAAATATTGTATAGCGTGTATCACCCATAGGAATTGAAGCGACATGCAAGAGGTGGGAAAAATTGACGACGTCTGGTGTCTGGTGACTAAAACGCAACCATATGACTCTACAGGAAAGCATTCGTCGACACCTATTATTCAGACTCGAGAATTCGGTAGATTCTCGGATGTAGCCTTAGCATATCACCGTGCTTTTATTGTAACTGTTCATGTGGAGTATCTACACGGCCCCTAGCACCGGCTTAAGCGGAATTAGATACGTTAGTTCGGGAGCTGTGATGACAGATCAGCTCAAATAACTCATCTGCTGTTAATGGATGAGCATAGTGGACGTTTGATGAAGTAAACGACTCAACATGGAGTGAAACTGGTAAATGCAAGAATACCCAGGAAAACTAATCTGTAATGCCCGACGTCATACGGCTTGCATTTCCCACCAAAACAGTAAGCAAAAAGCATTTGCGAATATTGTTTTTCTTTCCTTCGCGAATTGTCTTGGGTCTGAGTTGAAGTTTCACCACCATGTCACAAATCACGATATAAGCGACCTCAAACCATGATTACAATTTTGTCACCCATCATGTTTTATGCTTCAGGTTAACTCGAACCTTCATTTACTATTTAAATTGTGTCCAAATCACAGAGACAATCTCGCCGTCAGCGCATGTGGTTTCAATAGGAATAGATCACAAAAAATAATCCCTTTGTCAATTGATGTGATGATTAGGTGCGATGAATTGGGGTATACAGGAAAACCAACCACAGAAACGAAACCTCGTCCGAGTAGCAGCTTTCTGCAAGGGTGATCTAGCTATTACATTTCATGTTGTTACGCAGCGAAATTGTGGGATGTATATAATTCTAGTTATAGCAATTGAAAACACACGCTTGATAATAGTTAACATATATGGGCCAAAGTAAAGACTGTGTCTGATTTTTATACAAAATACTGAGCGAAATCAATGAACTGGACAATGAAAGTGTAATAGTGTGTAATGGTATCGGAAATAAAACGCTAAGTAGATCTCTGTGGCATTTGAAAATATTTCAACCTGCATTTCAGAAGATGCACATGGAGGAAACAAACAGACAATTAGACGAACTAAGTCGATTTATTTGGGGCGATATTGCATATGTATAACGTACAGGTCAGATCAATGATATGTAACATTAAAATGTAACATTTAAACTGGCTAAGAGGGAAGAAGCCACTGTAAACTAAATTCCCAGCTGTTGAAAGAGCAAATATATTTAGACCTCGTTAAATCAGCAGTTCGACTCTTTGTACAGCAATGCTGAGTGCGTGTAGACATACCTGATGAACTAAATAAGTCTTTTTTTTGGTAATACCTCAAAGTAATAACCAAAACACAGGCAAGACGAAACTATGCAAAGGAAAATTAATTGGAGATGCATTTATAAGAAATCCAAAAATCTGTTGCTGGAGATATTGACGGACAAAATGACGGAAGCAGAAAAAAAATCCCCCCCCTTCAATATGCAGCCATCGTCCCTTGAAGATTTTCCGCGTCCATACTTCTATACACTTAAATCGTATCACAGCGTTAGCGCCAAATCAAGAAAATCATAGTACACATGATCAGGCTAGTCAACAACAGACGCGGTCAACAAATTTTATTTATACTGAGAAGACATGATGTTCTAAATATCAAACCTGTCTCGCTGATCAGTATTGTTGATGTTCCTAAAGAGAAAGGTGTATCTTAGTCACGATGTTGAAACACATTGGAGGAAAGTAGATCTTGAATATTAGAAGGATTTAGAAGCGTGACTGAGATACATCATACTCTGGATAACGATATTACAGCATATATCCTATGGATTAACAATACTGATCAGCGATACGGATTTGAGGTTTTTGGAACATCATGAGGTCTTGCTGGCATCATTGAAATTGTTGATCGCTTCTCTCTGGCAGGAAATAGCCTATTTGTATGTATACTATCATTTTTCCTTTTGGTGCTAATGTTATTATATGAATTAGGTTTTCTTTGGATTATGGACGCGGAAATTCTTTAATGGACGACGGCTGAATATGGAATGACGGACTAGACGCTTGTATTTTATGCTACGATCAAAGTCAAAATGGTATGCCACATATTCTACTTCGTCCAGTGACAGCGCATCATGGCCTTCCCTTCATATATCGGTCGTGAACGTTAGAAAAAGTATTTCTTGTATATTTTCAGCACGAAGTCCCACTTTCACGTCTTTGACAGACACGATAGCTGGTTTACCAACTATAAGATCCATGTTGCTCTCCAGAAAATTTATCAACAAGTTCAACCACATTCAAAATGTCAATTCTTCTGGATTTTTAATGGGTAGAGCGGCAAACAAATGTTATGGGATATACCTGATGATGGTATTTTGGATATTTATCAATGCGGCCGTGTTCATCTCGATCTACATGAAAGAAGGTATGAGTATTCATTATCGACTGTAAAATGTTGCAGTAGCTCCATAGTTATTATGTCCAGTATGTGTATAATCAGGGATATAGTATTCAGCTATAGTATATCCCTATATAACGTTAAGTAGCTCGCTATCCTCATTGGATACTATTTCCATCACAGATAAATGCCTTCAATGAGGGTACTGGAACCAAGCATCTGAAAAGAAACAATGTAGCGAGAATATATATCTGGCCTGGGATATTTGAGGTGTACTGCAGTCTGGAGGGGCTTCTGGAAAGGCCCTGACCCATATTTTCGCCATCCCTAAAGCTTGAGGGCTGAAGACTTACCAGACTATATCAGAAAATGTGAAAAGAAATCCAAGATGGTCGCCATGATTACGTCACGGTGACGTCATAAAAAGATGTTTTTTAACGATTTTTCGATTAGAAAGCATTTATTTATGGGATTTCTTCGCAAAACATGCATGATAAATTAGCGATTAATAATCTGATTTTACCACTTTTACCCACTTTGCTATGCAGAAAAGCCAAAAAATGGAAGAAATCTGACGAAAATATCACTCTGATACGCGCATGGTCGCCATTTTGAATTTGCCAATGATCCACTGCTCGGGGAGTCATAAACATCGACTCAAAATTTCCCCAAAAAGATAATCTCATCTTCAGGGAGTCTCAACTCTCAATTTTGTCGTTCCGGAGA
>JAVTVY010030214.1:0-11952 GCA_036873755.1 Hanleya hanleyi | reverse complement strand
TTTCCCATGAGGCGCACCAGGAGTACATCACCAGCTGGTCTAAGCAAACAAAAGAACTTCCAATTACGGAAAGACAGAACTGGGCGAAATAGAGCGTCATGGCCTCGAACAGGTCCTCTAAACCTGTATCTTCAAGCTGGGAAGTACCACAGCAGCAACAGCCAGAAACACATGCGTGATCTAAAGGAGCTACTTGATCCACTGATCAACGACCAGGTCACACCACGCTCGGTAGTGTCTCTGGTGGTAGATGGGGGCCCGGACTGGTCGACTAAATCCATGGTCAATCTGATTAACTTTGGCCGTCTCTGGAGAGATTTGGAGCTAGACGCACTGGTGATTGCTTCATATGCCCCAAGACATAGTCGATTCAATCCAATTGAGAGGTCCTGGGCACCGCTGTCGAGGTGGCTGACTGGCGTAATGCTTCCAATCACTTTGAAGGGTGAAGACAGACCACCATCACTACAGACTCGCCTCAGCAATGAGGAAATGGCTGCTAAAGATGTTCAGGTGTTTGACAATGCTGTGCAGATGTGTGCAAAGTACTGGAATGGCAGAATGTATGATGGCTTCCCAGTTCAAGTCCATGAGGTTCCATGTATTCCTGAAAACTCAGACCATGAGGTCCTCAAAACTTTCGTCGATTCTTCTGTCCGTGCCATTTTATCCGATGAAAGCATGCTTCAGGTACAGCAAGAGCTGTCATTCATCTCCGGCCACTGCATACGCAGATCATACCAGATGGAATTCTACAAGTGTGCTGAACCATCGTGTGCCCACTGTTCATCCAAACCTGTCCGTGCAAAGAAATTTGTGTCATTACTCAACGTTTTGGGCGGAAAAATCCCATCTCCTGTTCTTGACCCTGCCAGATCCAAAGGGGAGTACATGACCCTGCTTAGGCTACTCCGGTCTCCCAGCTATGTGAAACCCAACCTTGACTTTGGAATGCCAAGTGGGCAGGTGCCGGTTTGTGAAAAGTGCCACAGGTATGCCTTCATGTCCGCTGCAGATAAGACTAGACACCATGCTCTTGTCCATTCGAAAAAGTTCTCACATTGATGCTTGTTGAGCACTAGATTCTAGCAGACTGTAGACTGTATTCTTGTCATGCATACACATGTATATTATGGCAGCTACTTCAAACCATACCAGAAATTATGGTATTTTGGTCTGAATGAGTAAAGTTTTCAGTGGATTAACACTTTTTCATCACTGATAAGTATGTTTATTTGAAAGTCTTAATTTGTATGATTGTTACACATTCACTCCATGGATAGCTTTGTGGTCAATGCAAAGTTACATGTATAGAGCAGTGGTACAGAGGTTATAAAATCCTTAACACAACTGTTGATATGACCTACATTTACTTTCAAATTACATTATTTAACTGGGGAGCACACTGGCTCTTTTAATTCATGCAAATATTACCTCTAGCCACAACGGCAAAAACCGGCATTGAAAGTTTGAACAAAATTGTCTAAAATTCTATTTGTCTAACTGAACCCTTTGGGTGAAAAATGTGTTTTGAGAGTATCTCGGTTAAAAACTGAGCCGATATACTCCAGACAGCACTGCTTGTATGCAATCATTCCCTGACATTTTGTTCGTCAAATGTTGATGCAAGTCTACACCCCCGCACCCAGAGGTATTATTTGCATGAATCAAAAGGCCAGTGTACTCCAGTTTAAAAATTTATTTCGGAGCTAGCGAGGGACATGTTTAGATCAGGCCCATCGCTCGTATATGAGGGTGATGAAACTGAATACTAAATATGTTCCCATATTTTTCATTCATTTTCTATAGTTGGGTAGAATAGTCAGAGGTATATTTTGATAAGTCAGATCTATGTGGGCTTATTTAATTTTATTTTTTGTCATTTTGGGTTTATTTTGATAATATTGATAATATAAATCCTTATTGCTTGTCTACATCAGATAAGTCCTGTTGCTTGTGGACTGAACATCACATATTGCAGTTGTACAATGCAAGTTGAAGTACATATAAGCTTACGGTATATCAATTTGTTCTGGAGCCAAATATTAATACAGTAATTTCCCTAATAATTTGCGATGCAGTGATGAAACACGCAACTCCGAAAAATTGGCTACTTTACAATTATTTGTCGAGCGAAGTCCAGAAAAACGCTTAGTGTTCGAATTATATGTTATGCTGATTTTTACAAAGATCCAAAATGGCGGATCGCTTCACCGTGATCGTTGTGATATATTTATGACTGTGTATTATGTTTGATATCTCTATCATAGTTCGATTAAAATACTCTGGAACCAGGGCTCACGAAACACTGTTAACAACTCGCCAATGGTGACTAAAAAATGACAACTGGCGACTGAATTGTTCAGTTACGGTACTCGCCCATGTGTGACTGTGTCGATAAAAAAATAGAGTAAATCGCCAAAGTGACGAGTGAATTTTTGGTACATCCAGTGTTTAATCGCCAAAGTAATTTTGTGTATGAGGCAGCAAAATCCGATCAGGCCGAAAATGTACAGGAAATAATGACAGAGAATAATGCTGATGATACACTGACATGGGGAAAGCCTAGTCTATTTCTGTGGATGTGGTTGATGTAATATCTGTGATCTGGCATTCAAATTGAACAAGGCATGCTAGATACATTATTGATATGCATTATTCACATTGAACAATTTACAAGAAGTAAGAATGTTGCCTTCATGATATTTCTCAAGGAAATTAGATATGTATGCCAGAGATATGAAACTTGTTATAATACATGACTCGTACAAGTTCTTGGCATAATACTGTGATTGGGTTATACAATTTAGTGTTGTTTTTGCTTGTACATTTATATGTGTCAAAATAATGCTTCTAAAATGGTTTTTTAGTGTAAGAACCATTGTTATTTCTAAATGGAGTGCAAAATTCAGTTTCATTTGAAGAATTACTCTTTTTGTTGTATTTTTTTTTTCAGTCAGTATTTTTAATCAAAATAGTCGGCCCAGTGCTATGAGTATTCTATTATATAATCTGGTAAAGCTATCCAGTTGTGATACTGTAATTCAAGGCACATTATTAAACATATCTCAAACAATGGTCGCTTGTGATGCTGAATTAGATTTTGTTGCATTATATATTATAATATCATATGTCACTATATGATATTGTCTAATAACAGTTTATTTCTTTTAGATATGAATTATTTGTGGAACAGAACACAAATTATTGTTGTAAAGGAAGTTCAACCTGCGACTAGCGATTTGTTGCATACATGTATAACGACAGACTTTGATCTTATTAATATTGCCCTTTGGATGAACTCGGCTTAACATGGATAATGTCAAGGATGGTAGTTTCCAGTATGTCATGATTTGTATATTTGTTGTCATCCATTCGAAACAATTATTTGAATTATTAAAATAATTGAGACATGAAAGTATTGTTATTGTTGATATTTTTTCAAGTGTTACTCTTACTTCTGATGGAATTGACTTTTTGATGATCTTCAAAAATGTAGTTTTCCTAGTTAATAAATCTAACCATGAACTGTGGCCAGGATAACCTTCGGCCTGAACAGACCGCATGTTGATTTATGCTTTCCCAGCTGATTGCATCGAGTAAAAACTCTTGGTCACTCAGGCTCATTAAACTTAGTAGTTTGTTTATTATTATCTGTTTGCCAGAAAAGTGGGACAGGCGGATTTTATTTTTATTATTTCTATTTTATTTGGGAACAATTAGTCATTGTTAATTCAACTGGCAAAATACACAAATATATTACTGTTCTCCAATTCATTTCCGAAGCATGTGGAACCTTCCCAATATTTATCAATGCTTATCAACGAACTATTAAGTTTAATGGGCCTAATGTACAAAATATCATCGATTACATGTATTGTACAGGGGCTTTACCATGTCGGGTAATAAACTCGTTTGGATGAACTGGGATGAGATTACTGGTTGGGCGACCTAACCTCCCCCTCCCCCCCACTCCTCCGTCAACCAACACTGACCCTGATGACCATAAAACCCCGCCCTCACCACATCGGACTTCCATAGACCACACATAACGGTTCCATATAAAATAATTACTCACCCGACTCGCTTGCCATGCTGGGGGGTAAATTCCTTCCTTGTAAACAAACAGTCGGTCACAAAAATCGAACGACTACTTATCAGGATTAGCAGGAATGTACAATGCGACGATAAACGATTATGTGGTAGGATACTGTGATAGATAAGACTTGTGCGACGAAAAACAATTAATTGAGCAGATTAGAAATAGTATGTCTTTTTATTGCAATATACCCGTGTGTCTCTCTACACGTGTTCCTTTCATCGTGCGTACAATTTCTACATTTTGTTTTGTTTTGAAAGTTTCTTGGCGCCATTACGTGTCTGGCAGCAAATCATTCTTGTGATGTTCGCGGCCACACTTCACACCTGGACACACAACGGTGGTCTCCTCGATACCGTCTACAACTCAAATGTGTTTATTTAACCTTAGATCAACAGAAATTTCGATTCACGGTCTCTGTTACAGTCCATATATTGCCGTTGTTTTTATTTATTGAATAGCAATTCAGAAAATGATAGAATTTTAGTTACGACAATTCTCAACACTGGGACGTTATCAAAATGGCTTCGGTATTATCGGATGGAGCCTACTATATGGTATTATATACGGTCCGGATTAGAGCTTATACGGTTGAAGAACTTTTGGATATTATATCCCACCGCTTGCTATCAGATGATAAGTGTCACAAAGAATATACTAATTTACAGATACATAAGATTTATTGCTCAGTTTTGTCCATAGGACTAAAATGCATATACATTAAGACATACATTAAAACAAATATAACATGAGTATATTAAGACAGAACAATTAAGACATTAAAACAATAGGACATTAAAAGAAACATCATACAAGAAACATAAAAGCAATGCGAAAACATCACAGACAATATCAAACAAAGACAACAAAATACATTGAATACATCACTGATGATTTAGCGTTCTCGTGGGTGCCTTGGGTTATACTTGTGATGTCAGGTTAAGATATACATGGGCTAAGACTGCTGTGCAATAAAACATATATAAATATTACATGTATTTATTTAAATCTGTTGATATTTTTGTAATTATAAGCTGCTATTTCTATGTTAAAACAACACGTCTATGATTATCTATTGATACTATTGTAGATATTCCATTATAATTGAACATTACATACAATTAATCCTTGTAAGAAATTTCTTATTTTAGTTTACTACGGATTCGGAAGTTATTTTTGGAAAATTGGTTCCGGTAACTGTGTATGCTTAGTTCCAACCGACCTTCTGGGGCCTTATAATTCACGCGCCATTCTGAACGTATTTACTTCAAGAATTCAGATAAGACCGCTGTTACATGCAACACATAAAATATATGACATTTGGTTAAAGTGACGGTAGCATTAAACAAACTTGACCCAAATCTGCACCCGTAAATATAGTTAAAAGTATTAATCACAATAAACACATCAACAAAGATTCGGACATTTGAAAGCTAACACAATGCTGCTTTTAATTATTTGTCATATGTAAAAAAAAATCATTGTTCTTGCTAAAACTTATATTTACAAATTGTTAATCGAGAAAGAAATAAATTTTAAAAATGAGAAAAATTAAGATTTCTTTTTGGGATGGGGCGTTGAAGGAATTACGGAGCTTATGAATTACCATGGTTAGATTGATATTCAATAAATGATATCGCGGTGCTTGTGGAATTCGGGGCTGGCGTTTGTTTACTACACGTACAGATAGCCATCAATATAATATATAGATATATATTTATGTATTGCAAAAGGCCAACTGGCCCATGAGCGAAACCATACAAGAACATGATATACAGATGACGAAGTGGCAGTCATAGACTAAATACATGATACAGATATCAGACCGGTTTACATATCTGCAAAATACTAATCAGTAAAACTGAGGTTAACATTTGTGTTTGGGAGGAAGTCGTTAAATTAAGGTTCATAAAGACACACATTTCTCACTTTGAACGATTTTGTAATAAACAGTGACACATTTTTAATAACAGTCACCGAGTCAGAAGTGATTAAACTAATTAATTTTTCATAAGTCGGGTGCCTCCAGTAGAGATATAATACAAATTCAGACAACAATGAATAATGCGGTCGAGGATTGGCAAGGAGATAGCCTTCAGAACGAACCGAATAACCATGCAGGGTTTGACGCGAGGGTGTCTACTTAAGTCGGGGGAAAAAACGTGCATTAATTACTTCTGTCGTCTAATTATGTAGCTGAACTTCAACATGTGGTTACACGTAAAATGAATTTACTGCCTATCCAAACGTCCGAGAATTCTGCTTTGAATTAACGGATTCTTTTCTCCGTGCCCACGGAGATTGTGTTATCAGGCTGGATAATGCGAACATCACGTGATTGTATTATTGCGCCATCGTTTTCCAGCGAACGCAATGGTTTTCTGTAAAACGAACGACTTCGTTCACTGGCGAACGAACCAATGCGTTGAATGGTTTTCTCAATGGTTTTCCACGAAAATCAAAACGATGGGTGTAGAACGACTTGGTTTTTTTTCGGTAATTTAAACGAACGAAGCAAAAACCATAATTGGGAACGCTCCCTAATCCAAAGACCATTTTCATATTCCATATAAAAATATAAGCACAAAATTCAAACAGACAATCATAGTATACATAAACATAGACTAGTTTCCTGCAAAAGAGAAGCGGTCAAGTTTTCAATGATGCCGGTAGGACATCATGATGTTCCAAAAATATCAAATCCGTATTGCCGATCAGTATTCTTAATCCATAATAATCGTTGTAAAGTCGTCATCTAGAGAATGATGTATCTCAGTGCCGCTTTGATTGTGACTGTTCACATGAGCACCATAAGGATTTTTAAGTACATGGGTTCATACGGCCCCTAGCCCCGGGTTAAGCGGAATTAGACCCAAGCTGTTGAAGCTGTTGTAACTGTCGTAGTTTATGTATGTACGTGTATACTATGATTGTCTTATTCTTATTTGGTGCTAATTCTGTCAATGCTGGAATACGGAATAGATCTTTGGATTATGGACGCGGATATTTTTTTGTGGGCGACGGCTGATTTATGCATGACAGACCAGACGCTTGTAATTCAACCGATAATCAATGCCATAATTAGTAATTTGATAATAAACCTTTACATGTTCATAATATATTGACAAGAGAACAGAAAACGTCTGCCAAAACGGGTACAGGTATAGAATAATCTGTAACACCTATAGTTTCAATAAAGTAAGGTGGCCCAGTTATGAAATTCAGTCAAGTTCAATGGTCTAAATCTTGTTTTCTATAAAATTATGGCTTAGGTTCACCGCTTATTTGGGCTATTACGGACTGACCCTCGGTACCGGCTCTCTTCCAGGATTCAAATACACGACCTTCCTTATTGGTAGTGGTGTGGAAATTGTTACTCATGTCCTGAATATTCCCGTCCTTCACAAGTGAGTAGGTCCAATAAAAACTTGATCAACACTCGCTAATCCTTTCTATTTCTTGAACTATTCCTGTTTCTGATAGTGTCTGTTGTTTTTTGTCCCCCGCCGCAACGCGGCCGGGGACTTTAAAATGGTTCTTGCTTCTATGTGTCTGTGCATGCACGGACATGTCCGTGCAAATACTTCGTAAGCAATAACTTCTAAATGCTTTGTCGGATTCCTCCGAAATTTGGCATCTGCATTCTTTGCGACAAGACGTCTCTTTGGTATTACGTTTCAGCAAGATCCGCCTGTAGGTGGCGCCACTGGGTCTTGTTCCAATCTTTAGTGCATGTCCGTGGATGTTCGTGCAAATGCTTCATAAGCGATAACTCCTAAATGCTTTGTCGGATTCCTCCGAAATTGGGCATCTGCATTCTTTGCGACAAGACGTCTGTTGGTATTACGTTTCAGCAAGATCCGCCTGTAGGTGGCGCCACTGGGTCTTGTTCCAATATTTAGTGCATGTCCGTGCAAATACTGCATAAGCGATAACTCCTAAATGATTTGTCGGATTCCTCCGAAATTTGGCATCTGCATTCTTTGCGACAAGACGTCGCTGGTATTACGTTTCAGCAAGATTCGCCTGTAGGTGGCGCCACTGGGTCTTGTTCCAATCTTTAATGCATGTCCGTTCATGTTTGTTCAAATCCTTCGCGAGCGATAACTTTCGAACAATTTGTCGGATTTCTTCGAAATTTGGTAAATGCATTCCCTGCGACAAAACACTGTTGGTGATGCGTTTCAGCAAAATCCACCCGGAGGTGGCGCCACTAGAGTTCATTCCATTATTCCATGCTGCAAGTGATAACTTTCTGGGTAACATGAGAAACGTTGCGGCTCATCGGATTCTTCTCAAATTTGGCATGCATTTACCATGACAGGAGCTGTTGCTTGGGATTGCCTTCGCTCACTTGCACTCACAGGTGGCGCCACCTGGTGGCAACATCACAAATTCGTTTCCGGGTAATAACTTGAGAACTGACCTGTGACCATCGGATTCTTCTCAAATTTTGTAAGAATGTAGCGTGACATAAGATGTCGCTTGATAATGCATGTCACTGACTTGCGCCTAGGGGTGGCGTCACCTGGTATCAAAATCTAAATTTGGTTTCTGGGCAATAACTTGAGGACCCTCATCAGATTCTTCTAAAATTTGGTATGCAGATGTCCCCACGATACCATGTTCCTTGGGATTGTATTTTTCCCGCTTCTGCCTACAGGTGGCGTCTCCTGGTGGAAAAATTTGTTTCCGGGCAATAATTTGGCAACTGCTCATCAGATTATTCTCAAATTTTGTATTCATATGCGACCCGAGTAGTATATAAAGGCTAAATTGATGAGATAGCGCCTCACTGCGCATGCGCAGAACCTTGTGTGACGTCATAAGTGTGCGCAGAAAAAAAATGGGGCGGTATTGGGGCGGTGTGCGCATGCGTGATGTGTGGGAGGTGGGTACAAGATGGCCGCCAGTGAGTGGAAGATGTGGGAGGTGGGTACAAGATGGCCGCCAGTGTGAGTGAGATGTGGGAGGTGGGTACAAGATGGCCGCCATGTGGGAGGTGGGTACAAGATGGCCGCCATGTGGAAGGTGGGTACAAGATGGCCGCCATGTGGGAGGTGGGTACAAGATGGCCGCCATGTGGGAGGTGGGTACAAGATGGCCGCCATGTGGGAGGTGGGTACAAGATGGCATGGGTACAAGATGGCCGCCAGTGGAAGATGTGGGAGGTGGGTACAAGATGGCCGCCAGTGGAAGATGTGGGAGGTGGGTACAAGATGGCCGCCAGTGGAAGATGTGGGAGGTGGGTACAAGATGGCCGCCATGTGGGAGGTGGGTACAAGATGGCCGCCAGTGTCATGATGTGGGAGGTGGGTACAAGATGGCCGCGAGTGTGAGTGAGTGCAAGAATTTTACAGGTACATCTGACCATTGTATACAGGTGCCTTATACCATTGTATACAGGTACATCTGACCATTGTATACAGGTGCCTTATACCATTGTATACAGGTGCCTTATACCATTGTATACAGGTACATCTGACCATTGTATACAGGTGCCTTATACCATTGTATACAGGTGCCTTATACCATTGTATACAGGTACATCTGACCATTGTATACAGGTGCCTTATACCATTGTATACAGGTACATCTGACCATTGTATACAGGTGCCTTATACCATTGTATACAGGTGCTTTATACCATTGTATACAGGTGCCTTATACCATTGTATACAGGTACATCTGACCATTGTATACAGGTGCCTTATACCATTGTATACAGGTGCCTTATACCATTGTATACAGGTGCCTTATACCATTGTATACAGGTGCCTTATATCATTGTATACAGGTGCCTTATACCATTGTATACAGGTGCCTTATACCATTGTATACAGGTACATCTGACCATTGTATACATGTGCCTTATACCATGGTATACAGGTGCCTTATACCATTGTATACAGGTGCCTTATACCATTGTATACAGCAGAAATTGTCTTTGTAACGTCTTATTGTGACATCATGGCATTATTGTTGTTTTGTGACACTGTGGAACTGTAAAAATTCCATGAATGGAAAAGAATGCCTATCAAACCTACGAGTATTGAACTGATCCAAATCAACAATGGCTGACGCCAATATTTAACCCAGAGAATGACACCCAAAACAGAAAATGTTTCAAACAGATAGTTCTACAGAATGTTGTTTGCTAATATTTTGAATGAATACTATAGTAATTGCATTTTACCAGTGACATAAGTTTCAGAACACAACAATATATATTTCTCAAAAAATCAAACAAAACGTTCTCAATAGATTAGTTGGGACACACAACTAATTTATGCCACGGTATCTATTTTTACAGCTGTCAACTGTTATGGTTTGGTCACTATGTTGCGATTCAACGCAAGTATAGTACTAGCTTACCTGATAAAAGAAGTTTAGTCCAGATGTATACCATATCTCCCATACTCCCGGATGTATAATGCATATCTGTGGCTGTTTTTTTCCTAGGTGGGATATAACACACCATGCATTTGTATGCTAATCGAAATTCACATATCTCCTTCGGTATATAAACCGGCGCACACGAGAGATATCAGCTGAGCTAACGGCCTCAATTGTCTGTCAGCTCTGTTGTTGTTGTTTCAGCGCACACGGTGAGCAAAAGTTTCAAGAAATTGATTTCAGTTCCCGCATAACGTCTTCTTCAAGTCCATTTTGAAGAGTCGAGCGTATGAATTGAGTCAAAATAACATGCTGAGCTGTTTGGCTTGCATTCACCGTACACACTCCGCGCGAGACGAAATTAGTTTAATATTTTTTCCCCCGCCTCGCGGTTCAGCCAATGAACTATTAGAAAAGCATATGTGTGTGCATATTAATAAACCACGGGCGCCTAAAAAATGAACACATTTCATTACACTGTAGCGAATTGTTGCCATTGCACGTGTGAGTCAGTACGTTTTCATATCCACCTCAAATTGACACGGAGAATTTCATTGCCAGTAAAATTGTAAGTTCATTGCGGAAAGAATTGATATTCCATAAATTCCTGCGGGAAATAGGAAGTACACATATATAAAGAATATTGTCTTCACGTAAAAGTTTGTACATTTCAAAAAAAAAATTTTCAAAACAAAACAAAAAAATGTGAAGTAAAACCCGTCCTTCGGATGGGAAAGTTGTTTTGAACTGTAAACAAAAATTTTATTTTGAGGTAGAGGGTCGAGTGAGGTATCATATTGAAGCTGACGTGAAATGCTTCACATTGATACCTCACTCGACCCCATTGCACCACTAGGGGCGCCTCTAACCCAAAAAAGGATATTTTGAAGATTACGCATGCGCAGAATGCTGATAGTTCAACCCACACCCAGTCTATCAGATGCGCCTTCACGTCACCTTCAATTTGATACCTCACTCGAACCGATTGCACCATTAGGGACGCCTCTAACCTCAAAAAGGCTATTTTTGAAGATTGATATTTTTCATATTATCTTCGCGCATGCGCAGAATTACCCTAATTCAAGCCCACACCCAGTCTATCAGATGCGCCTCTAACCCCAAAAAAGCCTATTTTGATGTTTTGATGTTTGAGATGAAAAACATCAAAACATCAAAATAGCCTTTTTGAGGTTAGAGGCGTCCCTAATGGACCAATCGGGTCGAGTGAGGTATTAAATTGAAGGTGACGTGAAGGAGCATCTGATAGACTGGGTGTGGGCTTGAATTAGGGCAATTCTGCGCATGCGCGAAGATGATATCAAAAATATCAACCTTCAAAAATAGCCTTTTTGGGGTTAGAGGCGTCCCTAATGGACCAATCGGATCGAGTGAGGTATCAAATTGAAGGTGACGTGAAGGAGCATCTGATGGACTGGGTGTGGGTTGAACTATCAGCA
>JAVTVY010030213.1:0-127646 GCA_036873755.1 Hanleya hanleyi | reverse complement strand
GATTTTTCATCGGCCCCGTCAAATCACTCCAGTGAGTAATTCCCATATCTTCGTGGAATAAATCTAATCCTAGTACTGGTCTTCTGTCTTGACGATTTGTGCTTGGGCCAAGAAAAAAAATATGTCTAGTTTCCGGTTACCCGACCGAGTCTAAATAAATCTTGCGAGTCTAATAATTTTATCAGCAAATTCCAACGAAATCACAACGAAGACCGCGTTTTACAACAACAACAACCGTAAAGCGGCGCGCCCACTGTCAGCATACCGTAAAGTGTGACGTGACTGTAGAGCAGCATAGCATGGCGGCCGGTTGACGATCTTTTCAGCAAATAAAGCACCTACTTCTAGGTCGGGAATCGAGAAATCAGCAACGTGATTAGGGTTCAGTCGACCTGATCATGTTTATCAGGACAATTTTAAACATATTCTCCATCAACTTCGAAAGAAATCTACTGATTTTATGGCTTGAAATGGCGTTTGTTGAAGAAGTGTTTCACGGACACGGCAAGTGGTGTTCGTTTTCAGTGAAATCGGCGACGACACAGGCAAAGTCGCCGTCAAAGTCTAACCGACCGGTACCATTTCTCCGCTAAAAAATCCAAAATTTCCCGACTTTTATTATGAAGGCATTGCAATAAACCCCCAAGATTCAAGCAAGTAATAATTCTTCGTTTTTCGAGAAATGGCGTGTTCAAATCGTTGTATTATCCCGTCTCGTTTCTCAAATTGCTCGAATTAGATAGGCGCTGGTACAGATCTCCATGATGTTCAAATTAATTTCCCATTTCATTTTATGTTGTATCTGTCAATTTTTTTCTTCGGACTTTTCCAGAAAACAAGTGCACTCCCCCTATGGAAGGCACTGGAATTCCACATGGAATTTTGTATTTTTCACTAAAAATCCTTGAAATTCTACAGGGAAATTTCATCATTCCTGGAGGGAAATCCTTGGAATATATTGTTTTGCATATCAAGTTAATAAATTAAAGCGATACTCGTTTTGGTGGTAATTGAAAACAGCAGTCAAAACACATTATTGGCAAGTATTATTTCTACAATATCAGTACAATAACTGGTTTCAGCAGAAGTCGTTGAAATATCAAGATTTGCTGGATATTTGCAAAAATACCAACATGGAGGGTATTCATTCCCCCCCCCCTCTCCCTTTATCTTTTTGGTGATAAGATCTTTTGAATATCTGAAAAATGGGGGAATATGTTTGGGGGGGGGGGGATATATGTCCTGGGAGAATATGTTCAAGTGAGTGGGAATGTTGTCCAATCTGTAGAGCATTGTATATGGGACAGGAGTACTGGACATCAAAATAAAATTTATTTCCAAACAAAGGTTTGGTTGATATAATATGACCAATAATACATTGTCGTGTGGTGAAATTTGAAATCAGCCCCGATGGCCAAAAATCAGCCCCGTGACCCTGCAAGACGGGGCCTATTGATCAGCCCCGTCTTATTTCTAGAATGCAAGGCCTGCCTTGCTTATTACTGCCACTGGCCCAGAGCAAAATCCTTCAGGACAGCGATTGAATAACTTGGGAAAATCAACGTGAAGTAATAGTATTATGTTGATGCAATATACAAAGGACATCAATATTAAAATTAAAATCAAATAATTTGGGGTTAACAGTCCTTGATTAAAACACACAGGGCCTGATGCAGGCCATTTGTCAGCCCCTTATAACGGGTTTGTGCGCCATGCATTTGGGCGCCCAAACGAAAAAAAATAAATTTTGTTTTAGCAAATTCCCTCAAGATTCCTTCCATGGGCTTCGAACAGTCCCACATCTCGGCCTATTTCACTATAACTTATCACACTTTCCGCCAAACTAAAAGTCCGGATCAGGCCCTGGCATAGGTACATTTACTTGACTGGTTGATTCTCTTTTGTGTGGGAATCAATGGAACTGGAGACCCTCATACAATATAGCACCAGCACAAGATGGAAGAGCTCATTACTTCCTGACACTTTACCAAGGTGTTATCTCAACCCTACCTGACCTGGTGCCCGGGGGGTGGGGGGGGGGCACTTTCTGCTCCCTCCTGTTGGGTTTTTTGCTTGTATCTCCGGAAGGACAAAAACCTTGAGGGCTGACATTCTGTGACTTTGTAGTTCATCATATTGGGGGCATGGGGTCACTTGCATGAACCTGCGAGCAGAGGATCATGGGTAAATTCAAAATGGCAGCCATGTGAGGTACCAGAAAAGTTATATTGTCATCGGATTCCTATTTTTTTTTTGCTTTCCTGCATGGAAAAGGGAGTAAAAGCTATTGTATTTCATATCAGATTATTTACTGTACTAATTTACCATACAGTTTTTGCGAAGACAACACATAAATAAAAAAAATCTGACTGAAAAATGATGTCCCCAGAAGGTGCGGTACTCTACAAATCGCCCAGGCCAGGTAGGGTTAAAAAATAGTTACTTACAACATAAACTCAGTTTAGTTTTCAATAACCAAAAATTTTGATACAATTAGCTGTCATAAAAACTATGATCAGGGCTACATGTATGATCACTCTAGACATGACATTTAAGATCATCCCCAATTTATATGCTGATGCTCCCGAAATAGAAAGCCAAAATAATCATAAAAGTGAAAATCTGTACTGAGATATGTTCGGGTAGATCCCTCGTCAATTAAGCAAATTTGAGTCAAAGCCCAGCAATACATGTAAATGTACCTCAATTCAACTCTATTGCCGGTATGGACCCTTCCCCATCCTAAAATTCTTTTTGCCATGCTGTAGATGTGCTCAAATTTGTTGGTAGATTCACATGGCATGGACATTGCAAGTTCTGCAACTGAATTTACTTGCTCCATGTTTCAGGTTATGTATCTTGATGTAACAGTGAGTACTGTGGACAGACTTTATCCTTGTTGTTGCAATGTTGATTGGGGAGCAGAGAAACTGCTCTTTAATTACTAGTCGCTAATTAGAAACATATCCTGAGGGGGGTTAACGGCCTATGAAATAGTTACAACCGTGCATGTGACATGTGACATGAAAATAATTGCCTCTCTGTATTCAAATGTGCTGGAACATTGGGGTAATCTTGTGGCTAATATTGTATAACTTAATTGTTTATCATAATACATGGAATTACTTTGCACAGTGAAGTCTTTGAATGACTAGTATACATGTAGGGGGATGATGAATGGGGAATTCCCCAATTACACCCTAGATTGGCCAATTACTGCCAGCTGTGTTGTGTACACATCCATTTATGACCAGGGATATGGCCTGTAATTATCAACAATTGGTCAGCACTTAACTTTAATTGAGTGATAAGGGGCACTAAGCTGGCTGTCATGATATCCCACTGATAGTGGACTAACTGGCCATGCCTACTGTACATGTGCCTGGATACTGATGAACTTCACTTCAATTGTTAAATAGAATTCAAAGAGCTGCATATTTTTTTTCTTTCAGTTTTTCTCCTGACTTCCCTCAAGCCAATGGGAACTGATTTCAAATATTCAAATTAACCAATCTGCAATGTTGTTGGTGGAAAATTGACATCTACATGTTTTGTGTTGGATTCAGAATGGCTACCATTGGTTAAAACTAAAAAAATTCTTGTCTTGACCAATGAAACTACATATCTTATTTAGTGTTTAGATTGTCTGTCCTAAACCAAACCATCCCATCAATGATTTGAAGTTGAAATATGACATGGTTCATTCAAGTGTTGATTGTCTGGAGAGCTCAATTCAGAAAATCATTAATTCCTTAAAATGTGTCTGTTTTTAATTTCCCATGTAAATATTTCAAGGGTGACCCATGAACTTCTGAATCTAGTGTCAAGGTGTAATATTGTACAACCAATACCAGTTGTGCCCCATATGCAGTGAAACCTTAGTGTAGATGTATATATTATATCAGTCTCAATGTGTAGGGATTCATGTATTCTTGTATATTTTCCTATAACCTATAAACCTTTAGAGAGGATGTGGACTGTTAAGGGCCAACTTGTACCATTTGTGTTTTTAAGCCCTGTGGTATTTGATATAAAGTAGATCCATATGAGTATGGTCAATGGCTAGACAGAAGACAGACAAACCCTATTGTATTGTAATAACAGTCAGATGGCGTATCACTCCTTCTTGGACCCTCTCCACACGCATCTATCAGTCATGACAGTGCATGGCTCACTGCATGTAGTACAATAGTCAATATACGAACAGGATTAGATAGTGTCTTAACACATTGTACAAGGCACAAAATAACTGTTCAGACTTGCTTAGCAATTTGCTAATCAAACAGGCAAATTGATTAGCACTTCTGGCAAATTGATTAGCACTTCAGGTAAAGTCATACTAGCAAGTACGCCGAGCAGGGAACTTACAATTAACAATACAAATATGACATTATTCATGTATATGGTGCAGAGTCTGCACGACAGTGTGTGCACATAGCCGTTTTCGACGGTAAATTTGATCCACAGTTTCTTAGGATCAAGTTCGGCACACCAAGAACGAACGGTACTCAACTTTACAGCCATTGTTTAGCGGTTTGTTCAGACAACAGAGCGTTAACCATAGCAACGAACACAGCGCCACCACAAGGGAGTGAATAAATTAAGGAGAAAAATTAGACTGAAGAGCCATAGTTGTCTCCCTTTAATAGTCAAACGAGCACCAGGCGTGGACGATCACGTTCTATCGCTGAACAACAACAACAGCAAGTTTTACGGTTGTATTTTTCAACATAAAACGAACGTTTCACATTTTGCTCACTAGATTCAAAATTGGTTAGCAGTTCTTTAGTTTTGCATCGCAAATTGCGATGCGATACCGCCTATTTTGTGCCTTGTTGTACATGTAATACAGAATTAAAGGTGGAATGCAATGGTTTTCATATTTTCTTATATACTTCATGGGTTAGTAAATGATGGAACTATCAGCCTACATGTATCTACTTCATTTGGTTTTATTTGAAGTATCTTGTCTGAGTAGTAGCTTTGGAAAGGTGTTTCAGTGTTGGTATCTTTAATCGGGTAAAAGAAGATTGTATTAAGTTATTTCAGGGAAATCGGTTTGTTGTATGAATTCTAATTTATGTACATCTTTTCAGTGTGTTTTGTTGATTACTTCTGGATTGCTGGGTTATTAACAGGTTTTTGTTGGAATACTTGGATTTTTGTTTGATCGTCGCTGTATAGCTGACATTGAACCTTAATTCTCTTCCTCTCTCTCTCTCTCTCTCTCAAAGCCGACCAATTTCTCTCTCTCTCTCTCTCTCTCAAAGCCGACCAATTTCAGAAATAGAATCCATGAAGATTATCTGCCCTAGTCTGATGCTGGTTTATAACTTCACATCAGACCACCTGGCTGGATGTCAATACTTGTGATGTTCAGTCTTTTCGGAAGGCTGCTGGCCTGATGTGATGTCGCTATCGAGAAAGGATAAGTGATGACGGTTTGCAAATCAGAATTCAATTGGGCTTGGGGAACTTTTTGAAAGGTTGCTAGATGACAAAATTACTTCAAAAATAGATCCACCAAATTTTTTATCATTATTCAACCGATATAAAATATAAAAAAGAGAATCTAAAAACCTTTGCATTTCACCTTTAATCATGAAATACAATTTCCGTAAAAATATCCGCATATTGAGATCACAGGAATCCAATTTGATTCTGTATAAATTTGAGCAAAATTTATGAGAGTACCATACATTGAAACCCGTGAATATCGACACCTGGGAAAACAGACCAACCTCTAAACACCAGCACTGTCCATGATACGTAAATTTAGAGTTATTTTGTACCTTGATAAAACAGAATCCTGTCAAAACTACTATGATCTGGTCCCAGGCATGGTCGGATTACACAGGTTTCACTGTAAGACTTTTGTATTTCCATTGACTTCATGGAGTGGAATTGTGAGAATCTGTCTGGATTCCCATAAAATTTGACAAACAAGAAAGCCATAATGATAGTCCCTCCAATATTCACAGGAAGTGAAATTTCCCACCGTAATAAAATTCTGGGTGATCAAATTTGTTAGAGCAAGTTGACAATATGGTTCAAAATCTTGTAGATACCGTACATGTAATCCATTACGCTGATACACAACTTTTATCACTGACGTCCCTACTCTTTGGAATCAGCTTCCCCATAATATTAAATTCTCATCGAATTTAAATATATTCAAGAGACGAATGGAAACTCATATACTGTCAAAATATCATACTACATGTACATGACTTATTGTATCATTGATCGTTTGCTGTTCCCTACTGTGTCATAATATATGTGTCTTGTGTGCATGAGTGAGTGAGTGAGAGAGGGACTCAAGGAAGATTGGTCTTGTACTAATTGAATCTCCTCTGTAAATAAAGTATTATTATTATTATTATTCTCCTTGTTCCCCCCACTGAATTCACATCGCCAAGTTCGCGCCTCTTGGCCACGATTGGATAACTACCTCACGTGATTAAAATTATGTCATGCCTTCATGATAGTGAGATCACGACTCTCACGTAATGTGGAAGCCATGCCAATATTTTGATAGCCACACACCCTCTTTATACCGCATTTTTCAAAGGAACTTTGACAAAATTTTGTCCCCAAAATTGAGGGGGATTGAATAACGTCTTTATTAACAGTCAACATTCAATTCAAAATCTGAAACAATTGAACAGTGTTTTTACGTTACCATTCTAGGCAGCTTGATCTCCATATATACTCATGACGATAAAGCATGGTCTTATCAGTGGGATATTAACAACATTTACAGGGATTTATTTGTTAATTATTTGAAGGTATCAGTGAACAAATGTTTGCAATCAGTTGACGAACCTTACTAAACAATGGAGGAAGTTATCCAAAAATGTGTTCACTCTTAACTCAGAAATTAACGTAATTAGAGCTGTTTTGCTGTCCGTTTATTGTTAGTTTTGCCGTTAACGACATATGAATGTTTGAAAAGGGAGACAACTCTTATTGCTTTAATTCATAGTTGATTGTGAACAAATAGTTCACTAGTTTCTCGCGTTTTTCCACACAGTTGTCACTCATTAGATGTCATATACGCTGGGTAATTTATTACTGTTACTGAGAGACTAATCTTGGCAGCCTAGCGCCGTCATTTCATGGAAACATTTAATGGTGACTGGCCGAAAGATCTCTCACTCACTGAGAGAAAAGGTGTCGGATGCCCATATGCTGGTTGCCGTGATAAACAAAGCGGACCAAGGCTCTTCTGTAAGAGTGATATTCATTGGCCATTGGTGGTTGGCCTGTGCAGAGCGCCCCCTTATGGCCAAGAGGCACAAAATATGCGATGTGAATCAGCGGGGGGAACAAGGAGAGTAGGACGTCAGTGATACAAGCTGAATAGTATGAGCGTAGTAATCCATTACTTCTTTCTTATTTCAATGATGATAGAGAGAGAGAGATCAAATTTATTGGAAACACTGATTGAATCATCATTGAATTTTTCGAGGGATCACCGTAATACATGTACTTTTTTACTTGAATGGTTATTCTCAAACTCGAATATTTGAAGAATTCTGGGAGATCAGCTTCATCTATTTTACATGTATGTGAGGTAATATTTATATGATTTCAGCTTGCTTTTCTGCAAGTTTTATTTCTAAACCTTCTGACTTTGAGGGGACTGGAGCGAGGTATTTTCAGCATTTTTTAGATATATTTTTTCTTGCTGCACTCGCATCCCTGTTTAATGCTATTCCTTTTTATCTTGGTTGGACCAAAATAAACATCTAACAATATGGGCCCTTTTTGCTGCATTTATCTTCTTATTTTCTTTTCGCGAGATCATCATCTTTTGCGGCACTGGCATGTTGCCAAGAGAGCGGTATAAAAACATTTGCTTCGAGCCGTCAGCTTGATATGCAATCTCTTTAACCACCGTTACAACGGCCAAATGACTATGATCCAAATGTGAGTAAAATTGTCATGAAATATGTATGACATAGACTGGCTGAAAAGACAATTTACCCTTAGCGGGGCCGCTTGTGTCTACTAGGCTATCCTGTGGCAATAGTATATTGTCTGTCCTCCAAATGTACATTACACTTTATATGTAAAGCCAGTTTCCATACTCGTAACACTTCAGTATATATAATGATGACCGTTGTGTACTCGGAACTTTTGGCAAATTTCTTGGATCATCCAGCTTTTATATTTGCATTTCACTACGAGAGATAAACCTGGCTCATTCGCTAAAAGCTCTAAAACGGAGATGACCGGAATTTAACCGTCTTAGAATGTTCGAGAGCGCAATTGACTTTTGAAGCCTTCTCTACTCGCCAGTAAGCTCATCTGACATTAGTGTCGATTGGATCGGTCTGTGGACGTGTTTCGCGCGATACAAATTCTTTTGGGCCACAACCAAATTGCGAGCTTGTGTAGATTTGTCGTAATCACGTTCTGGAAGTGAGTAATCAACCGTTTAACGAGTTTGATGAGACGAGGAGAAGGATTAGGTCTTGAATTGTTACTTGGACAGATAGTCGACTGTTAAAAGGGGAAGTCGGCTTAAATAGTTGTTGACACAGTCATTTCTTAGATCTGCCTCCTTTAGTGTCGCAATCGGCTTTGATAATTTGGTTTGAATTTTGGAACATCGCTCGATTCCTTGTGTGCACAGATACCCAAGTTCAGCAGGTGTTGGCCCTGATAATTACTCTTGACGGAAATGAAGGGTACATGTACCGGTACCTGAGAATGTGGCTGTCCATAATGGAATAAAAATGCCAATAATTAGTGGTTTGACATAAATATTATCATCATCATGGCATCAAATTGTGTACCTCCTACTGTCAGTGTCAGATATATGTACACTCAAATTGCATTAGAGTTTCGGCGCACAGCTTTTGTGTGCGTGGCTTTCAGTTAGTCAGCATCAGCATTCACCATTACTAAACTGGAGTGAGCTAAATCACACTGGCGTGTCATCTCAATATTTGTATATGGTCGTGTATATACATGTATCCTTGCTGGGGTCATCCAGGCTTTTTTTAAGGCTTTATAATTGATGACATGTACATGTATTTTGTTGTGGATATTTTTTTATGGAATGCCACACTCGTCCAGTATTAAATGCTTGGCACGGTTTAATTTATTTCGCTCTTGAATAGAATATTAGCAGACAGGATTCTGTCCTGGAATCAATTTGATAACTGATTGATTTCTTCCGCGGTGATATTTTTTTACTCGTATCTGCGGAATTGAGATAGTAATCTGTATGATGTGAGTCTTCGAATGCTGTTGAAGTGTTGTCGATACAAGTACATGTACTGCGTAGTAATGATATTTATAGTCCGAATTCTCAACTTCATGCCAGTGTTCAATGTAGCACAGACCTAGTTTATGATCACCACATGCCATCCTGTGGGGCTTCAGGGGACTGACCTGGGGTGTCGTCATGCACACCCCAGATCGTGTTAAGAATTCAGGGTCTCAGCTTCTCAGACAGCTTGTCCTAAGAGGCAACTAAATGGAGCACTCATGGGGTTTTTGGATGTAAAAAAGGAATCCTAATAGGACTCAACCCATGGGTGTGAAAAGAAATTTCATCAAAATCAGATCCGAAACCATCCTACATGTACTGTTCTGATACATGTATGTGCTGAAGACCGGTTGGGTTACAGTGTATGTCCCCTGGCCTAGAGCTGAGTTTTGAATTGACTAGATTATTCTAATTCGAATGAATCATTACAGAAACTATGTTGCATGTTCGTTCAATGTAATCCACCAGCCAATGAAAAATACAGTATCCATGTTCAGCCTACTTTCGGCAACTGCAGGAGGGAATTTCCATAAATCAATACCAGGTGACTTCGTCAGCCAATCAGCTAAAGTCTACCGACGTAACCTCAACGTAACTCGCCATTTTCGAGTCATGTGATGAACTACATGTTCAAAATTTCAGATCCACCACATCTCTTGGATGATACGAAAGTTATACATACCTATATATTTTGTAAGCCCAGGCAATATCTGTTTCAGAAGTGGTATGAAATCCTGTAATTTATCAGATTTCTCGGGTCTGTTCTCCGCCGGATGAAGGCCGAACAGAATCCGGTAAAGTACTGGATATCGCTCGGCGATAATGGAGACACACAATTCGCAAGCCATCTTATGGATGGCGAAGTGTACGCAAATGATGTAAATGTTCTTACAGGACAGATGTTCAGGCCATTGTCACTTGATTGGTTGGTCAGCATGACCTAGATTTTTTAAATACACATTCTAGATGCAGTGTTCGAATTTAAGAAAAATTTGAACCAGTCCTCCAGAATATTAAATAAAATATGATCTGGGAATATTTGTCATGAATATTTTGTTCACTGTGTTGGTTGCTACTAAAAGAGGAATTTCTTGAGCGCGTGTGAAGATAATCAGATATGACAAACCCGGTCGGCTAGACTTTGACGGCGACTTTGACGGTGTCGTCGCGAAACACTGCTTCAACAAACGCCATTTCAAGCCAAAAAAATTATGGAGAATGTGTTTAAAAGTGTCTTGGTAAACATGATCAGGTCGACTGAAGCGTAATCATTTTGCTGATTCCTCAATTCCCGACCTGGAAGTAGGTGCTTCATTCATGTATTTGCTGAAAAGATCGTCAACCTGCCGCCATACATTGCCATGTGCTGCATTACAGTCATACTTTGCAGTATGCTGACAGTGTTCGCGCCGCTTTACAGTTGTTGTTGTCGCAAAATGCGGCTGTGGTCATGATTTCGTTGGAATTTGCTGCAAATTTTTTTAGACTCGCAGGATTTATATACACTCGGTCGGGTAACCGAAAACAGACAAATTTTTTACAAATTGTGCGGAGATATCCAGAGAAATAGTTTACACAATGAACTGAGAGCTTTTTTGTTACCAGTCCGACGGACTTGTTGTTCAGTTTGAATTGAAATTTATTCACCAAAATATACATCAAAGTAGTTGATACCAATGGCTGAAGTGCTGAATTTTTTTAGAAATATGTATGACTAATAATTAGCCTGAAAATACAATTTGGCGAGAATAAAACTCAAAAAGGTCACTCACACCAGTCCGTTTGATTTTTTGCCAGTCTCGGACTGACTGACAGGTGCCAAATTCGAACTCTGAGATGCTATAATTATTTGTTATTAATTATTAAATTGCAAACCAATTATATAAACCAACTCATAAAAATGTAAATCCGTCATCTATTTTAATCATTTGCTCTTAAAATATCTATAGATGAGAGCTGATCATCAGCTAAACAACTACATGTAATCAAAGTGACAATGGCTTCATGGACAGGAGCAGGACCTTTACTGATTATGTAGAACTGGGGTTGAACACAAACATGTACATGTATGTTGTTGGCTTACAACAGGATCTGATGGCAGATATCCTAACATCAATAAAACAATACAGTTACATGTAGGCTACTCAAAAGGATTCCAAGATTGAAAATGATGGGCTGGCTGACACTGCCAATGTCGGAGAGAAATTCAATTTGCATTTGTCAGGGACAAACAACTTCATTCATACCATACCTGACAAAATATCTGAAATGAAGTCAAACTCCAACACTACATGTACCAAACAATCATCCTCAAGGAATAATAAATGCCAGACATTCATAATTTAGGCCAGGACATTTTGGCAATCAGGATTTGTTCGTGAACCTGGTGAAGTGATAATTTTCAGGCTTGAGATTTCATCCCTTTTCCATCCAGAACAGAAAATTCTAGGGTACCCGACCGTTTTAAGCTGCTGGCATTAATAACAGTGTTGACATGTATTTGGAAATCTAAGAACCTTCCAGAGGACCATTAACTTTTAGGGCCATCTGCACTCCAGAAATAAATCAACCTATAAAACAATCGATCGTTGTTATAGCACGGGACTCAATTCACGATCTCTTGCCGCAAGGAAATCTTGACCTACACAAGATTTATTGTCGTTCTTTGGCCTAAGCTGATGTCTGGGGCAAAACTTATTGGGATTGCGCTTTGGGTTTAAGGAGTAATTTGGCGATGGAAAAGCGTTGTGATTTCGCAAGTAGGTCAAATGGGTTATGAAGTTTTCGCCAGAAGGAATTTGACCTTTTTGACATTGATTCAATTCCTCAGTGATACTTCATCATCCTTTTGACTGGCTGATTTGACTGTCAGTTTTCTGTCAGACACGATTTCCCAGATCTTTTATTCAGGGTATACATGTACATGTTTTGCTCTTCCAAGTCTAAAAATGTCAACTGAATTTGTTGACCTTGAATCCTGGACTCCCCATAAAATTGAAGTTACATGAACTCCAAAGAAAATACATGTAGATTTGCCCTGATAGCAGCGGCAGGCGTGAATTCATGAATTTGCGGTTCATCCTTTCAATTTCTTTCCTATGTCTATAGCACAGGAGAATAACCAATGATGGACTATTTTTGACCTGAAGCAGGCCTTGTGATTTGAGGCGCGCGATCGCGCACGCGCACCATAACGCGCCTGAAGAGGCACTGAGGTGCGTTTTGAACGCGCGCCTTATACTTTATGATCCCCTTCAAAATTTTGCTGTCAAATTTTGACACGAATCCGCGAATTCATTCCCGTGAAGATTCGCCTGACAGGGCATTCGGGCGAATCTAAACGGATTCACGTAGATTTGAACGTAAAATTAAACATTACCGGTTGAAAACTTACGATTGAGCCCCGTCAGCCGATCGTCAACACACGCTGTTGAAAACTTGGCTCTATATCATCTATCTATGCCATGTGCCAGTCCGAGTCTATATGTAAGCTGATCTGTCGAGCGTTTTCATTGGCTCGTTCACGGCAGCCTGCCAATCGCTATCATTGAAACAAGTGTCAAGGGCCAACTTGATTGAAAACGAAATAGTGAAATGGCAACTGACACAGGGCCTAAAAACGTGGAAACAAATTTGAAAAACAACCCTGTGTCAGTGGGAAAGGAGCCTGAGGGATAACTTTGCATTCCTTTTAACAATGTGGGCAATAAGGTGGTACTGGCCTTTTGCAAAGTGTGACAGAAACACAGCGATCAACTAAACAAAGTGTATAGATAGAGGCAAATGGTAGCCGACGTCAGTTACGGCAAAAACGAAACTACCAAAACTTGGTTAGACACGTAACAGCGATGGACTTCGCGAGTGTTCGGAAATTGAAACTGATTCAGACATTCCAGATTTCTGAAGGCAAGTGAATGGATTGAATGATTGGAATGATGAATATGACGATGTAAAAATTGCCATGTGCCAGTCCTAGTCAGTTTTTTTTTACAATTTGTGGGTTTTCAGAGTTTTATTTCTATTTTGCCAATCTTGTTTTCAGCTTTTGGCTCATTAACTGATTGTGTTAATTTTAAATACAAAAAAAAAATTTAAAACAGTGTTTCTTGATTTTATTATCACCTCAATATCTTTCATAGCTAAACCAGTGAATACTAGTTCCCCCTGGATATCCTGAAACATTGCTGCGAGATGGATTCTCGGCCAGCACACATTTATTTCAATTCACACCTTAACGTTTCAAACACCGTATCACACGCCTTAAAAAAAATTAGGTGTGCATTTTAGGTGTGCTAACCACACACCTCGCACGATTTTAGGTGTGCTTTAATCACTCGCCAGGGCCCGTACAAATCACAAGGCCTGCTGAAGTTGTCAAAATTAATTTTGCCGTAAGCATGTATGGCTTCTTTCTTTGAATAGTAGGATAATTTGATGCATATTTATCATATTTACACCAGTTATCAGTAGTTAAAATCTGTCCCATGCTGTAGATATGGGAAAGAGAGCAAAAGTACGAACCGCAAATTCATGCCTATAGTCACCCGTCAATGTACTTGCCGCTGCTGTTGGGGTACCAGGGATTGACATTAACTTTTCAGATCACCTGTCCAGTCGGGCAGGTCTTTTAACCCGACAAATTGTTCCGTCCATGATTATACAAACCGTCTTCTCCTACTCTTTTTCTCGTAGGCCTCTTTTGACAGGAGTTTCCTTTTCGATGCGGTACTTTCATCAGCAAATGAAAACCACTTCGACAAGGACAGCTGTCTTGCCGCCATTTTGTTTTTGGTGTGTTGAGCGAGCAACACGCGTTGCGATTGGTCTCGAAGCGAGTACATGACATCATCTAACCAATCAGCGAACGTCTATTATCCCACTAATGTTGTTGTCGATCCACGCCAGCCAAATTACACCAATAAATCGACTGTCAAAAGAAATCATTTTCCGCCCCGGTAATGTGAAACTTTATCGTTTAAAAAATCAATTAGTTGTTTTAGGAATCTGTTATGAAAACGACCTGTCCATTCGGACAGGTCAACATAAAAATTGGCTGTCCGAAATTGACATTTACTGACATTAACTTGTCCCGGACCGACTCCGGTCGTTAATGTCGAACCCTGGGTACATGTAAATCTATTGTCTAAGGATTAACTATGATTATGTCAGAGGTCCAGGATTAATTTGAATTCTGTACCATTCATTATAAATGTCATTAGAACTTCCCAGACAAGATCGTTTCTAGTATTCAGGAGTGATTTACGCCAATATAAAACTCATGAGCTAATAAAGCTAGGCAGTGGTGGGTGATATTTATGTGAAAGCTAGGTGGTACTTGAACACACATAAGTTCCCCCATGGCGAAAACATAGTGACCAGCGCAATATGGTACTGTAGCGGTGATTACGTCGTCACCATAAGATCCAGTTTGGTAATAGAACTCACTGGTGTTGAGGATGCTGAACCATTTGACATAATGGAATTATGCCCTCCGGAGGAATAAAGAAAATTAACCTTGGTGAGATAACTTTCATTCGTGTGCAACCAACAGTTGATGGCTCAGCCAGTATTTGTGGATTCGAAGTTCTAGTATTATGCTGTAAGTCTCTTGATAATACGACTGGTGGGGTTTCATGCTAAGAGTAAGTAAGCCCTAACTGTTTGTTGACACAGCGTTCGCACTCGGGGCAGTTTTAGTTGTCTCTCGGTGGCGATCAATATCCTTTCCCTGCCGATCGATCTCGGCGCCAACAGGTTGCTTTGGCTCGCATGGAAATTGCATTTTATTTCAATCGACGAGCGAAGAATGCATAGCGAGGCGATACTCTTTCATACGTAATTTGGTGCTGGGTAGTATTGATTGCGAAGTTTGCTGACCCGATTCTGGCACCGAGGGAAGAGCCTGTCCCAAATTATACCTTATTAGCTTATTGATGGCCCATAAAGAGTGCGGAGTTACAGCGGGCCGCTCCGGCGTCTGATTCCCCTGATGACGGGCTACTTCGTGAGTTGCCGTTCTGAGTAAATGCATCCTGACATGTCCAGCCATGAGAAACAGAAAGGCTGTTTAAGTAGTGATGGCTTCAAACTTGCTGAAGCGAGCTTCACGTTGGCAAATGTGCTTAAGTTACGTGCTTTTTTTCATACCCACTATTCATTTTGATACTGCGCTTATTGTTGCCTTCGAGCATCAAATGTTCCACACTGTTGAATTTTTAGTGCTTGTATTGGCACATCTCCATTTTACCTTCACGACTAATTTCCTTCTTGGATTAAGAGTGTTCTATTTTCACTTCATACACACTTAAATGTACTTATGAAAAAAGTATAAATCAACAAGACACAGGAAAACTGTCTTCATTAAGTGCAGTCATAAATTTTGGGTGGGAAAAATACAATGATGATATACAAACTATTTTATATTTGGCATAAATGGTGTATACATTACACATGCATTTAAGTCACATGTAGTTAGACGCACACCACCTGTTTTTCCATCGTCTAGATTCACCATTGTGACCCTAGAACATTTTCAGGTTCAAGAAAAAATGTAAATGTGCTAAAACTTTGTCAAAAGATGTGCAATTACTAATAAATGGCAGAATCCCTGCAGCTGATGGTTTAATGAACACAATGACTTTGTAAAACATGTGAAAAACATTTTCAGCCAGAACATTAATCTGAGATAAAGAAAAAAGAAGTTTTTTTTCACAATGTAACCAGATCCAGTAACCCCACATCCTTCTTTATTCTGCCTAATAATTCAATCACCATATTGACATTCAATCACCATATTACATTCCATCACCATATTGACATTCCATCACCATATTGACATTCAATCACCATATTGACATTCCATCACCATATTGACATTCAGTCACCATATTGACATTCCATCACCATATTGACATGATTCTGACATTCCGACATTCATTCATCACATTGACATTTCATCACTCCCAGATTTTTCCTCACATTATGATCAGTCACTGTAATAAATTGGATTTTGTCAAATTTCCATTCTTTATCAATTTGAGCATCCCAATATTGGGTGGGGAAAAAAGCACTTCCTGTGATAGAATTATTATAGCTTTTACAACACAACAAACTCGGACATACTACATGTATCCATTAACACTGTATGGTCTGTGTTTCTTTACCAATGTAGCCATTGATGTATTTTTAAGTGGGGATGTAGTGATGTAGGATTATAATGCACTAGAATCATCCTCCTTCATAGACCTCCCGAACAGTATCACATATGTTATGGGTCAGTGTTTAGAGAAGCAATTTCACAGGGATTTGGCAGAATTACTCTCCTCATAATTGAACAGCTATGCATGCTTGTTGGGAATGACCAGCACCAATGCTAATGGCACTGTTTCAGGTCTGTAAGATTATTTGTGTCTGTGGTTTCACCTGTTGACAGCTTCGACTCATACATGTAACTGAGCCCAGGGTAAAGCGCTGATACTGAGCCTTGGGGATGCTGGCAAGGGTTCATAAAAGTGATATTTTACTACCGTTAAAAGGCAGTAAAGTTCACTCAAAAGAAGCCAATCATGGTAAACTTTCCAATAACTCAATTCCAGCAAAAGTGCTAATTAATGTTGAAGTATAAGTATATTACACCTTAAGGGGGTAAAAAAACGGAACAATATTCAATATTGATTGGACGAAAACTCAATCCAGTGAGGGAAAAAACTGAATATTTTGATGAATATGAACACCTGAATGGATGGTACAATTCAGCCTCTCTATAAGGTGCCTTGAGTGCTGATTGCATGGCTTGCTTTTCCATGGGAATCAGTACTCGCACAAAATAATTGACGGGAATCCAACAGATTCCCCTAAAATTTTAGCAATCTGTATAGAAATGATAACTTTAGATAAGTAATTCCATGGATTCCGATAGAGTTAGAATGCGAGAATCTGTTTTGGATTCCCGTGAATTTGATGAAAAGCAATGCCTGGATTGTGATATTTATTCTTAAAATTGAAAATGGGCCCTTCCCATAAGAAGGGAAACAATGCTGTGATTCTGGATGAGACCTGTGAGAAGCAGTTGAGCTTTTTGTGGGTCATAAAGCTGCCTATTCTTTAACATGGGGAAATACTGTCAACCAATGAGACCATGTGCCATTGTGACTGCTTTATCGTTATAAATATTTTGGCAACTTTCAGTTGGAAATATGCGAGTTATCACCAGTCAATAATATTTCTCCACATATTAAGCAGAGGGAGTGATAGAATTCTACGCCCCAGAGATTGCATCAGAAAGCTTGACTGCTCAGCTGCTCATTAATTGTCAGTCCATTGTTATTCTGTAAATGTGGAAAGGTGGATTGTATGCTTTGGTAGCCGAGAGAATTTTGGAAGTTTTCCCGCCACACACCCAGCCCCAATGTGCAAGGTTATTTCAATAAACTTGATCTCTCTAAAACAACCTGATATCACAGATCCTGATGGATAGTCCAGTACTGCCCAGCTTATGGAGGAAGCATCATTATTCTGCCTTGCTAATGGTTCCCTCGCCTGTGGCCGGGGAGTCCAGACAAAGCCTGTTTCAGGTGTAATTCTCCAGGCTATTATGATATCAGGACCTGTTGAGTGTTGACACCTTTACCCTCAGTACCGACCAAGGCCTGGGAGTAAGTGGCTCTTTACTGTAACAATGGCCGAAAGCGATAGCTGTGACCTTTTCAAGCAGATAGCTTCTCCGCTCGTTTTACTGAATATTCCCACCTGAAGTCTATAGAATTAGTTTTGTCTTTCCCGACAGTGAATCCTTCCCTTGTGTGTTTTTTCTCCTCCTGCCTGATTTCGCACCACTGGAGCAGCTTTATTATTTTCACTTTCTCTGACATGTTTGTAGATCTGTCTGCTGGCAGGCTGGGTGGGTTATTGTGACAAAAGTAATTTGGCTAACTGTGTGAAGAGATCAGGCCAGGTCAAAACACGGACTGGCCAAGGCTTATTTATTTATGTAGGTTGTTCTCCATTCTACACATGTATGTAAAGGTAGACCGTACTGAAAAGTTATCTTTACCATATTGTGACTGGTTTTGTTGTCCAACTGGACAAATTGGACATAGCAAAGCAATATTTAGTATAACAATAGATAATTGCAGTTTTTATCCAGAACTGGATTGTGCATTATGCAATTGAATGGTGTTAATTGATGCAGCGGTATGGCAACTTGGCTATAATTTGTCGGTCTCCTCTAGAACCCAGCTCTTGCAGGAAATGCTTGCTATGTACATGTACATGTAGAAGTTCTTCATCAGGCCTTGAATTTCACCAGGGCCACCAAGGCCATTGACTTGGATGCCCTACTCACTTACTGGCCTTGATGTTCGCTGCTGATTTCCAAGTAATTTTATGCCAGCCAGGCCCTTAATTTCACCAGATTGATCTTGCTTTCAAATTTCCCAAATTCAAGGCCTGCTAGATATCCAGTGATCGAGTCTGATATATCAGTATCATGTTGTACTTCAACACAACACAATGTTTGTTCAACCAAGAAATACTATAGACATTGTCATCCATTTCTTTCAGATCGTCATTCTACAAGGAGCTGCAAACACATACATTGTACATCTGTTAATATACACATTTTCAACATCTACATGTACAATCATATGATGGCATTCTACATACATGACAGGTATTGAAACTTTCAAGTTGTCACATTTCCTTTGCAATTCAGTGTTAACCACCACAAGTACCCATTTACACCTAAAAGCAGAATTGATTTACTTTCATAAACATGCAAAGAAAAAAAAAGTGGCATTGTGTATTCATAATCTGACAGACGTCTGGGAATCTGGAGTATTTTGACCATATGGTTAGACTTTGACCGCACTATCAGCATGGCCCCAATACATTTACATACAAACAAACAATGGGTGTCAAATCGTACAACTTCTAAACAAGTTTTCATGTGAATGACAATATGCTACATATTGCAAAGTAGATGTTTCCTGATATTTAATTTTTAAAGGATTTGCTAGCAGTCGAAAATAGTCAAGTTTTGATACACTCGTTATCATTCAGTGCCCATCATGGACATGTATGTACATGTACGTATGAATATACATGTAAATTCAAAATGGATGATCTCTTATTAAAAAAAAAAGTACAAAAACTTAAGCACCAACATGTACCATATTCACCACCCTCAGTTTGGGGAATTTGTCTACTGATTGTAAATCATTTGCAAGATGTATTCCAGCTAGGAGCTCTACTTTATTGAATAATAGATAAGAACAAAATTATGCTGATGTGAGAAAAATGAATGGGGAATTGCATCAAAAGAATTAGTATTTTATTTTCATGTCAGTTATATGCCAAAGATGAAGCCTTCACTTCCTGGTAACACTTAAACCTCGTCATGAATGCTATTAAAGCTTGTCTCCTTCAACTTCCGTTGTATGGAAGCAATTTGAGGCAATATTAGGAATTCAAGTTTATCACCAACAACATGTTGTGTATATTGACAGTAAGTACCACATTTATGCCATTCAGTGCCTGTAGATAAGGATGATCAACATTTAGTACCAGTACCGGAACTGATACGTGTATGTATGTAGCCGATAAATGTCAAACTGAATTTCCTTTAGCTTAAATGTATATGTATGTCATGTTTCTGGACTTTATTATCTGCACAAGAAATTTCTCTGACAATTAAAGAAGTGTTCACGTTAATTGTCTCTGGCTAATTGATGAAAATAAGAAGAGGCCATTCTCATAAGGCCATTGTCACTTGACTGGTTGTTTAGCATGACCTTGATTTTTTAAATACGTATGCTAGATGCTATAATTATTTATTATTAATTATTAAATTGCCAACCAATTGTATACATATATGGTATACGAATATAAATGAAATGGGTAACTTTTACCCATGATAATGTAAATCCGTCATCTATTTTAATTATTTGCCCTCAAAATATAGATGAGGGCTGGTCATGCTAATTAAACAACCAATCAAGTGACAATGGCCTAAAACAGATTCACGAGACCTGTAGTTTTCGGAACTCGATACCAGGACTGGTACTGTACCGGAGTAAAGTTAGTATGTTATATCTGTTAGGATTTTCAGTTCAAGATTTCTGCATAAACCAGAATTTCTCGATGTCAATTAGAGATGAAGCACCAGTTGTAGAAAATTTGGCTTCGAATGGTTGAGTTTATTGCTTTTGCAGCTGTTTGCTTTCAGATGTCTGCATCTTCAGATATTTACCACCTCTTATCTATAAGCAGGTTTGTTTTACTGGAACCTAAGTTGTACACAGCCTGCATACATGTTATGCACATACATGTACATAAAAGCGGTATGCTTATGATTTCAAAACAATCTCGGGTAAAAAAATGGAATAAAAATTATTTCCAGCAGCATGCACAGTGCCTTCAATTGGAACATCCTATTAACTCTTTAGCAGAGAAGGTAAATCTGATATGATACTAACTCGATCTGGCAATATCCAGCAGGTGGTTCGGTGGATGCTGTAATCACCTCCTCAACATTCACCGTCAATTTCAGGATAATTTTAGTCCAGACATTCGCCTTTTAATGGCCTGTTTACTTCAGCCCAAGTTTACTGAAGACGTTGATTGATTCAATACACCTACATGTAATATTTCCGAATTTCTGCTTTTGAAGTGAGCTATCTCTGATAGACTCACTTGATAAACCTCTCTGGTGAAACGTAAACAGACTGGGAAGCTGTTACGGTTTTTACCATGGCTCCAATGATGGTGTAATTTAGTCTGGTAATAATTTTACGTGACGTAATTTGGTTTATACACCAATGTGTGGGAGTTCCAAGGTGCTGACAGCTCGGACTGGCAGTGTTACATGTACATGTATGCATGTACCTGCACTTGAATGTTGTAGGCAATTAAGTGTCTGTGGTTGAAATTGGATTGGCAGATTAAGAAATCGGTCAATTTTGCTACAGATGCACTGTCAATCTTAATAGATCTATCCTATCAATGCTCCCCAATCGTATATGTCGCTATGTAGGATCTTACTGATTTCAATTGAATTTAGTGTTCAGAGTGCCCAGGTCGTGAATATTAGTCTTATGACATCACGGTCATATTTTAACTACTTTACTTGCAGTCAGGGAGGGAGGATAGGTCATCGTCTCTGCCTTAACCCAAGTTTTATTTCAAGGACCAGTCCATATTTCTACCCCACATTATGGTGCCAAACTGGCGGGACCGCAATCAAATCAGAAGATACCCCGCCAGCGTGGCATCTAATTCGGCTGAGCCAACCAAACAACCCCTACCATTAATATGTTCCCTTCAAAGCACTATGAAGAGTTCTCGGGATAGACTGACACTCACGTTACTGCAAGCCTTTTAGATCCTACAAGCGACATATCCAAATGGGAGAGCAGATAGGATTTCATTTTAATTATTTTGATGCACTCTGTAAATCCATGTAAAGATGGTGTTGTTCTACAGGTACATGCACATCTGCACAAGTCCAGGTGATCCCTAAATCCACGCAGAGGGTTTACCTGGACCTTTTTCGTGATTCGGATGAGTTCTCGAGTCGTTGCATCTATTGCACAATCTCGTACATTTCATCCCCAGCGGTTGTTTTGAATTAGCGTGTCGGTATCTGAAGCCTGTGGTTTTCGCTTTGACCTGATGTTGATTTCAAAGGTAGTGTGGCCGGCAATGAAATTCAAACCGGTCAAAACTCAAATTGATAAAAATGAGACACATGCTCCCTCTTGGACTTGTCTTCTACAGGAAATGATGAAGTAAGTTTTGATAAAGTTGAATAAATTTTTGAAAATAGCATTCAAAAAATCCGAATTAAATTTTTTTAAATCCGAAAATTTTGATAATCTACAAGTTTACACTGAACAAATTTACATGTTTGGAATGTGCTTTCAAGAAATATAGTCCTTGCCATAGCTATTAGACCTACTTTTAGCTGTATAAAGACAATTTCTAGAGGGTGTGTAAAAGTGTCTGCAGGAGGGCTCTGTACCTTTAAATAGAGAACTACAGTTATAAACTGATCCTATGATAACATAAATGTATTCAGAGGAAGACATGGAGTAGCTGTAGTAACAACTGGAATCTTGACAGATCTGACATGTCACTGTTATTCATCTCCTACAATTACACTCCTGGGTGGAGAAACAGAAAGCAGTTAGTGTGTGTTGTTGAAGAAATTGGGTCATGGCTTGTGATATGATCTTTTACAGGTCTGTGCCCTACACCTCATGATGCAGGTATAATATTGATGTTCTAGCTGATAAGAATGACGTTCTTCAATGAATTCCTCCAATTCATTGTAATTTGAGCAGGAATTGAGGGAGTATTTTTTCCATGATAATTTTAAGGTTTATTATTCCTCAGAATACTTTATCAATCCAAACTAAGGGAGCGTGTCAAAAGTTTTGACGTTCAAACTAAAAGAATGCGTCAGAAAATGAACAGGTACTCGTTCTTTTTCTCCCAGCAAACGAACGTTCGACAGTCAGAAAATGAACACTACCCCGTCAGAAAAATGAACGTCAGAAAAAGAACATTCTTTTTCGAACGTTCAAATTAGTATGGCTTATTGATACCGGTCAGAATTCGCTGAAGGGCTCACATTACGGCTATCGTGTCGACTCTTGTTAGAACGAAAAAAAACACCCCAGAACACTCGAAAAGGCAGCACTTTTAAGACTTAACTGTATTTATTTTGCACTAGCTTTCGTAGGTATATAACCCAATTCCTCTGAAGAAGTACTTTCGTTCTTTCAAAGCAATTATGGCAAAGATTTGACGTTTATCTACAGCAAATTCAATAAATGTATTTAATATAATATAAGTGGATCTTTCGTGCATATTCTGGGGAATTATTTACTGGGAATTATAGAACGAGCGACATATAGGAACTATTATAAACGCGCGTGTATTATTTTTTGGAAGAAAACGAGATGAACTATATAATATTAAACTTCGACAAAGAAATTTCACCATACTGATTTGGTTTTATTACCCCTCGGCCAACTTTGGCCTAGGGGTATTGTCGTCATCATGTACGGCTGTCCGTACGTCCGTACGTCCGTTACCGCGATATCTACAGAACCGTTTCATGCATGGCAACCAAACTTGTTACATCTATTTATTTTCACGTAAATCAGAAGCCTATCGAAAATGAGTCATCTCGGACAATATTTTGCAGGGTTATGCCCCTTTTACAAATAAAAATCCATTTATGATTTGTTATTGTGATAATTTCAGAACCGTTCCATATACAACATCCTAACGTGATACAGTTGTTTCTCTTGACCTGAACTAGATGCCTATCGAAAATGAGTCGTGTCAGAAAGTATTTTGCAGAGTTATGCCCCTTGTCTAATAAAATCCACTAATTCCTATGTTAAGTTTGCATATAATTTCTATATCATGTTTGTATACTATCACATTTATTTATTGATTGGATGACTGATTTATTGATTTATTCTCTTACACAATGCGAAGAATGCCTGCAAATCTGTTTTGAAAATGACACTAGATGCCTATCGAAAATGAGTCGTGTCAGAAAGTATTTTGCAGAGTTATGCCCCTTGTCTAACAAAATCCACTAATTCCTATGTTAAGTTTGCATATTATTTCTATATCATGTTAGTATACTATCACATTTATTTATTGATTGGATGACTGGAAAACTTTTTTTTTTTCAAAGAAAGTACACTTACAATACCAGGGGTAAATATTTCTTCCCACAAGCCAATCAATTGGTAGAGACACCCTTACATTATAATAGCTGGGGTTCAGAGCCGAGGAGTTTCGATAGCGCAGCTTCATGTTAAAAGTCCGATGTGACCAAATATCGTAAAGAATGATACAATAATCGGGTGAACAATTTAGGGAAATAAGCTCCTTAAAATGTTCGTAATTTGAAGAAATTTGATAGACGAATAAGGACTTTGTTATGATATCAAACCACACATTATTATATTACGTATTTGTATGACATTTATGTAACAAATTTGATAGATGGCATTCGACGGATGTTGATCGCGAATGTTAACCTATTTGTCAACCGTATATGCTAAACCCCTAGCTGTCCCCTATTGTCCTGTCTGACCTGCTCTGTATATGATCGTGCGTGACGCACCTGGACCGTCTGCACAGGAGGCCCAGAAAGGGGGAGAGCTCAAAGTCGGTTGCCGTTCCCGGGTATATCAAGTTGTAAGGTGTGCTTCATTGCATCAGATTTCTTCACTGCTACTAATTTTTTTCGTATGGGAAAATAGTGATAGTCTCCAGGTCCAGATGGCTTTTTATGCACACCAAATGACCACCCGGGATTTTCCTGGCAGACCGTAGCTGACACTGTCAACAATTGAAACCTCGGCATAATATTGTCGTTTCAATTTAATTTATTACACATCTTGCGGTGTTCTAAATGCTATTCGTTATATTTATTATTTGGTGTCATAAGAAATCTGGACTATACAGTCTACATTTCTCAAGCATTATTTGTTTGTGCATTAAAACATGAAGATCACAAACATATAGCATGTTCGAGAAAGATGCCGTATATTTATTATTATTATTATCATCATTAACTCTTTCCCTCATAGACTTGTCGGGAATTTTCTCTCTCTGGCTCATAATAGATTTGTAATGGCGTAGGTCTTCAACCCATGGACTCATTTCAATTTTCATACCTCTCCAGCGATGTAAAATATCCCGTTTTATGTCCCATGTCGTGTGGAGAAATATTTACCAATGGTCTCACACAGACCCATTCTACGTAATTTGTTCACGTTTTATACCAATATCAGCAACATTTATTCTAAAAATAAGTAATCTTGTGAGAAAATGTGTTGTGTCTGCTTTACTTCTGTTGGAAATCACGAAAAAAAGCGAAGAAATTGTCGCATTTTAGCCACGTTTTGCACCGTTCTCTTCCTGCTTTCCGGCTACCATTCGCATGTTTCCGTATACCATCGTAAAGCTAATTCTCCGTAGGATCGGGATTTGGCAGTGAACTGACAGGATGGCAGGTGTAGAACGAACAATAACTGTGTAAAATCCAATATACCTTCCGTGACGGAGAATACAGACGGTAATAAATATTCATAAGGTGAAAGAAACACAGCTCACTGATTGGCCAAGGTTGGGTGCGGCCCGGCGTGATTGGAGGAAGAGGTCACGTGGTGACTCGGTCGCTATGGTCACTGTCGACGAAAGGCCGATTCAGAAAGAATGGCGACTGAACATATTTACCGCGAAGACTGCAGGTCCCGGGAAAATACATAAAATAAACTCAGATGGGCAGATTTGACGAGCTAGTCATCAAGGTTAGATACTTTGGTAGTTTATGCTCGCGTTACGTGAAATATTCAGGAATTTGGAAGCAGATTTTACTATTTTTCGAACGTTTGTCTTGGAGCACACGAAACAAATTTGTTGTCAAATCGCGCATTTTTCATCGATTATTTCTGTTTCTCTCCCGATTTCATTTTACCCTTACCATAAAACATACCAACAGTCCATATAGTCAGATTTATTGAAATTTTGGCTTTCTGAAAACGTATAGTTTTAATTAGGTTTTACTCAAGTAAACGCCAAATATTGCAAGAATAATCCACCACATGGGAACTTCAGTCACTCGTCAAAACCCGTCTTCATGGGTTACGCGAACACTCGTCAAAACACGCTTACATGGGGATCTACACAAGTCGTCAAAACCCGCTTATATGGGGGAAAGAGTTAAGGTCCACTTTATAGGAAACAAACTTGAAATGATTGAGGTGTTCACATCGAACGGGGTAATAGTATAACCCCTCAAAGCCCCTTAATTTCCAACTGAAACCCAAGCCTTGACAGACACTCCTTTGATATTTAAATTGTCAATGGCTACATTGTTTTGAGTCCTGACTCCTCTCATCAGTGTAACAATCTGTGTTCACATTTACCTGGAGGTGTGGGATATTCTTGCAAATGAAGTGTTTAGTTTATTTTTAGCATGTCCAGCTGTGAATTTCCTGTATAGCATATTTGTTTTAATAGTCTTGCCACACTTCACAGCTTGTCCTTCAGAGAAAACTACATGGAATGGAAGAATCCAAAGTAAGGATAGGGGTGTGCGGGATGGTTAGGTTACCAGCAGAGGGAATTACACTGTAGTACTCCCTGTTAAATCAAGATAGAAGGGTCCAATACTATGGGCTACAGAGGGAATCTGGACTGCATGAAATTTAGAGTGAAACAGGTGTAAGAGTCAGTGCAGCATGCAAGTTTCACCCAGACTAGAAATGACACTTATTCATATGCAAATGAGATCGTGTGTAACAACATAGAACTGACTGCCTGGGGAATACCTTGCCCCTTCTGAAGCCCAGATTCAGCTCTGTGTGGGGATGCGCCATTCACCAGCAACAGGCAATTGAAGGGGGTTTCAAAATAACGTTGCAGTATTATGGGTTTTTGTGTTAATTCATGTGTGGCCCCTGTTTGTCCCGTATATAATTTTCACAACACCCTCATTCAAACTTGTTCTATCTTGGCTTTGAAGGCTTTTAACGGAAGAAAAGGAATGGAATATCCTATGTAGCATTGTGATCGTTTCACGAAGGGTCGACAACAGCATTTTTATCGAACCGGCCGGTATCAACGGCAGATTTTGGATAGCCAGCGAAAATGACAAAAAAAGCCAACACACGTATTTTCTTATAGAAACAAAGATCAATTAACAGTTCTCTATTTTACAACATTCAACGATTTCAGATAATTTAAGATAATATCTCCAGGTGGCGACAAAACACTGAAGCCGTGACGGGGACAAGTAGGTCCCTAACAGAGAAACATTTCTGTCATTGTCCTTCCATATATCATCCGTTTATTAAACAAAATCGCAGACATCGGACACACCATCCTAGGTTTTACAGAATGCACTGAATACATGTATATAAACAATGCAAAGCACATGGCAAGTTACAATAAATTCTGTAACAGAGGAAGGCCGCGCTGCGGGAAAGTAGATTTGACCCGGCGCATTTTATAATAGTAACATTGCAAGGCAGGTTTCTGTATGTTATTCATTTCTGCTCGCGAAAATGAACATGCGAAAATGAACGTGCAAAAATGAACAGCTAGTGTTCATTTTCTGACGCTGCTCTGTAAAATGAACGACCTGACGCATGCGGAAATGAACGACCCCATGTTCAAAAATGAACACGTTCGCGTCAAAACTTTTGACACGCTCCCTAAAACCTACAGTGTATGTACCACAATGTATCTCCAGCAGGCGTCTATACAGTTCTGTTGGTTGATTCAAAACAGAAAATTTTAGTTTGCTGGTGTGTGTGTGTTTTTTTTGTTTTTTTTCTCATTTTTTTGTGGGATGCAGCTAGTATGCATGCCTTTTTGAAGAGAGATCAGTTAAGGTTGTCAGAACGGGGTTATCAGAGGAATCTCCAATCCTTAACCATGTTTTGATTGGCGCTTATCTGTTGCAAGATACATGTACATGTATTTGGCATCTGGTGACTATTTCGGAAGCAATTTAATAAGAGACACTCAAGACAGGGTCTATTTCTGGTACCATATGATATAGAGAGACAGTGTTGATGGATAGATAAGATTGTAAATACATGTATAATGCCTAATAAATAGTGTTTCGGGTTTGGGAATATAGGAAGAGCTAAAATTCACTCCCTTACTGCCTTAGAAACATTTGGGCCAAGAAGGCTGATTTGAGACTATGCAATGCGTAATTGCTATCGATAAGAAGAGCTGTTTTTCACTCTTCTGAATTTGAATTTGGGCTGTGATCACTTTTGCTCTTCTTAAATTCCAAGCACTGGAATACATCTCATCCTATTAAAAAAAGTTGATGCTGGGTCGACATCTAATACCGCTTATGCCGGTGCTAGGGGCCGTGTGGTTATGTCATCCAAGTTGCCACATGAACAGGTACAATAAAAGCGTACCTGAGATACAACACATATCACGAATCGTTAGATTCCTGGTATGTGCTTTAGAATAGGTTAACCAGAAGACTACGTATACTGTGAAGTCATGTGGCTCTGTCAGTATGTCGGCACCTCTTCCCACTTCCCTTATATGCGTTGTAATTTGGGGGTTTCCAGCTTGTTCTTTGACCATTCTCCCAAAAAAGCAAACCAACACAAAACACCAAATATAGTCATACAACAATTTAGCCCAAAGAAAGAAAAAAAAAAAAAAAATAAGGAAAGAAAGAAAACTTGAGGTGCATTTGCTCATTTTCATTTTATGAAGCCAATTTCTACGTTCCCACTTCGAACCTGCCTTGATTTATCTGACCACCTACAGTGTTCGAAATCTGAGGTGTAAATTTCACCTACGAACGAGAGATGAACCAATCAGAGCCCACACACCGATTGTGTGTGGAGTGACATCCTCGAGTAGCGGCGTCATTCTTCCTGATGTGGTGATTGTGTTGGCCCAATATATAGGTCAGCCAATCAATAACACTCTTATGTGGCACATTTCGAATTCAAATGGTTTTGAGGTCAGTGACGTCTCGTGTCTATTTAATTTTATAAGTTCTTTGAACATTGAAGGGGGCCAGGTATATCAAGAGAAGTTCGAAGTGGAAATATAGAAATTGGCTTAAAATGAAGATGCATTTGTTGGGATCTTTAATTTCAGCTTTTAATAGGGGATCTGTACATGTACACATGATGTAAATGAACAATGTAAGGAAATGTTTTCACATATGTTGTACATATATATGCACTTAAATTCAGGAGTTTAAATCCAGACTTGTACATGCAATCTGGCATGAGGAAAAGATTTTCTCAGATTACAATATTACAAACATGGTGAAGCATACATGTACATGCAATATAGGATACACCACTGACCAGTGTTTGATCCTAACAGTCAACGTTGCAGTGTTCCGTGTTATTCAAATTTCAAACTTTAGAAACACAATTACTGGAGCTGGAATTTTGCAATACCAGGGATTGAAATATCAAAAACATTCTAACGCCTTGTCTCGCTAGACAGATAAGAAAGATTTTTATGTGTTTTCCCTCCAATAGTGGACGGATGCTATAATGATAAATCTATAAAAAGATAATAATTTTTCTCTTGCGTTTTTTTGTGTTGCATAAATTATGGAGGCCTGATTCGACAGTAGCTCAAAAATAGTTAAATTTCTGCTGCTAGTTTGTTGCATTCATTTGGATGGTTTTTCAGAAAAATAACTGAATAACATGTACTAGTGAAAATTTATTTTTCTGTCTGATGCAAGGTGTTATAATTTGGAACCCTGGATACAGGTAGATGTACTTGCACATAACTCTTTTATAGCTGTTCTAACTTCTAACTCCCTAACCATATCGCTGTTTATCAGAATGTATATCTGTCTCGCCAAACGGGAAGCCAAAAAAGGAAACATCTTGATTCCTGTCTCTCAGTCTGTCTGTCTATCCTGTTGCTTGATTACTAACAGATAAAAAGTTTTATTGCAGTTCCATGTAGATTTCAGTTCCAACAGACAAATTGCTTTTTTCCACAAATAACATTTCTACTTAACTAAATTTAGATATCTCCACATGTTTCATGTGGTTCATATACATGTGTTTGTTTGAGGAAGCTCTTTGCCAGCTTCAGATCTGCTTTCCATCTTAATATATCGTTTGGTTCAAGTGTTTTCTGTGTTAAATTTAGAACCACTTGCTCCTATATTTGATATACATATATTCTCATCTACACATGGTGCCATCTTGAAATGACTGGCATTATAATAAACTGAAAACAGTTTGAACAAAATTACCCATCCTCATTGATTGGAAGAAAAAATGTCCACCTGTCTCAGATGCGTGAACAAATTTGTGATGAATTTAACTTAAGCCGGGTAATACAGGTACATGTATATCAAAATGTCCATGTATTGATGACGGAGAAGGACTGATTGTGCTTTCATTTTCCTCTCTATTTTCCGACCACACAGTGATGGGCTTGTTGGAGCATCGGCCTCATAAGCAGTACCGTTCAATCCCAAGCACGGTCATACCAAGAACTTGAAAAATGAAATTTGTGCTTCCTCGGTTATGCTCAGCATTAAGAGGATACAACGACTGGTTCAATCGTTGTCAGTATAATGCAGGAGTTAAGCAAAACCCCCACCCCCCCCAACCTCGGGGTTTAGTGGGGACTTAGCAAATGAGAGTTGTTAAAATGCTTCAATGCCCTATCCCCTGGGGCAACACATTGAAGTGAATCCGCACCTAAACCTCAACCAAATACAATTTACGTCCCATCCCTAGGTAAAAGAGATATTAACTGAATCCCAACATAAACATGACTGAAAAGCTGTGAAATCCTCGCTCTCTGGGGCGTAAACATGTTGTGAATCCCCAGGTAATCCCCACTAAGCCCGACCCTTGCTCGAGGTTGGGGGGATGGGGATTTCGTTTGACTCCTGCATAATGTGACTGGATGGGGCATCATGTCTGCCTACGGCATGATATTTCAGTTGGACAGCATTATAAAATGCCATTCATTAGATCTGCTCTGTAGGTTTCCCCGTATCTCCCTCCCCCTTCCTTGTCCGTCGTGATATAGCTGAAAATTTATTGAAACGATGTTGAACCCTATTCATTCACTCACCTCTCCATAATCAGAGCCTGGACTGTACAAGACTAGGGCCCTAGACTATATTCTATTTGGACCTTTTGAGTATGGCTGATTTTCTATGGGCCTGTCATCATTTATAACTTAAATCAGCATGTTTGACTAAAATAATTGATAAATCAGGTGATGAGTTGGGGGCATTGGTTAGATCCAACAAAGGAAGCTTTGTAAAGAGCACAATTTGTCAGTATAGTCAACAGATTCCAAATCAGTTTAAGTCTCTTAGTGGACGCTCAATGGATCGTCCTTCACGGTAATTGCCAGACCACTTTGGCATGAGCATCGCCTAAGTCTGGATTTCCCCCCAGACACAGGACGCGCGCATCGTCCAGTTGGCTGAAAACTTGAAAGATGGTCAATTTGTGGTAATTAATATCGCCTTTGTCATTTTTCTGAGGCGACTGACCACAGTACTGTTCATTGGAAATTTACGATCTTCTTGTGCAGCAGCCGTCATCCGATGATCGATGACCATTGGTTATCTAGTTCTACACGTATTGCAGTACAAGTACTTGCTCAATTGATGTTGTACCTTGGCTTGAGTCTTTGTAATATACCACTGAATAACTGAACTAGCTTGACACCAGGGATTCATCTATAGACAGTGTTTTTGGACTGATAAGGCACCTGAAGGTTTTTTGTAGAAATGCACAAACTTTTAAAAACATTTTTACCTACATGCGGAATTTCATCGTATATTTCATGGGCGAAACACCCAATTAGTTTGTCTAATTTGTTTGTTAAAACGGACGTACATGCACCTGTACCCAAAATTATTCAGAAAACCCAATAGTTCTGCCTTACTTTGGTACTTCGAGTGCCGTGACAAAACTCAATATACTGTGACAAAACTCAGTTTTGTAAGACAACATTTGGTCCTGCATGTTTAAATGATGAGCTCACACATCGACATGATCAAGAGCAAAATAGAAACAATAAATTCCCAGACACGCAACTGAATTAAAAAAAAAAAAAAAAAAAATCCCTGCCCAACCAGGATATCCTGTAACCCGTAAACAGACTTGTTTTCATGTCTCAACTGTATTGTTTGTTTTGTAACATTACCTTCAAATTTATTCTGACAACCCACACAGTTATTATAATCTTTGACATTTGCCCCATAATTGCCATCAAATTGTCATTGAGCATATCGAAATCCACAAGGTTGTGACCATTATGGGTGTAGTCGACATACCAAGTGAAGGTGATTAAATAATCGTTACATTGTAACAGTTTCCAGGAATTGTTGTTGTCATATACCCTTCCCATGTTATGAAGGATAAGTTAATGACCCTGACATTTATTATCAGTTCCAAGTGCCAAAACAACTTTCCCAAAGTTTTGAATGTTATGACGTTATTTATCTGTTTAGTAAGTTTTAGTAAGTTTTACATGTTGAACAAATGGTATATACAACTATGCTACATGTTTAATACATGTACATACACTAGGCTTTAAATAACTGAAATGATGATTGCATAATTTGGGCCTCAGTGAGCTGATTAGTGCATTATAATTGAAATCCTCTGCTCTATACCGAGATGAAGTGAGAAACCAAGCCCACAGCTCCAGAATAAATTCTCGGTCCGAATGCTTTCTGCCAAATGTATCGCTGCACGAATGAAAACTCTCTACATATATCGGACAAAATTCATAAATGATTTTTAGAGTGGACTCCAGAACGAGGGGCGTCGCCAGGATTCCCTGAGAGAGGGTCCTTTCCTACGCTTATTTACTAGAGAGCCCAGTACGGTGTTGTCCAACATAGAAAAATAACATTTATAGTTCGGTGATGGGAGGGGGTCGTTCGCACCCAGTGCCCCTCCCTAATGACGCCCTTGAGAATGCCTCTCATTGGAGGATTCTATTGCCTCATTTATGTCGAAGTTTACAGAACAGGCTTTAATAAGTCTGTCTCAGTCATAGTAAAACAAAAGGATCAATTGGCGATCCTTTGGAAAACATTCGGACCAAAAATCTGTCTAATCTGTTAAACTGGGGCTATGGGTTTACAGGAATTAACGCTTTGTCCCATAGAGAGTTCATACCATTGCCCCATAATGACGCCATTTGATGCCCCATTCCAATCCACGATGATGCCATTTGACGCCTCAAACAAATTAATAAAGTCATTTTATTTCCAGCAATATTAAATATGATAAATCACTTGTACTTACACTGACAGTGACTCCACAGAATTGTTTATATTCGAGGTGAACAAAGGGTCTATAGGGCAGCCTAACATCCACTCTATGGTTCAGAAAGAGACATATATGGCCTCATTATGGGGCAAGGAGTTTTCCGACACTAGACACTAGCTCAAATTAGAAATGCGCTCAAAATAGAGAGCAAAAAAAAATGTGCATCCATGGCAGGTGAGGATCATAATAATACAATACAATAGGACAGTCCCGAGACAGAAAACTTTGCATGAAAGACAGAAAATAACGTCATTGCCCATGGATGTGTCATTGGACCGGGCAATTCTTTAACTACTTTAAATACTGAAAACCCAAACCCAAATGTTAAGAGTTAAATACATGTACATGTAGGCATTTGCAAACAGAAGACATCGGCCACTAAATTCTCTGAATAAAATAATACAGCATTGCAGGGCTCGACGTTAGATCTTTAGATCACCTGTCCTGCCGGGCAGGTGGGTATGCAAATTTACTTGTCCAAGGTTTACTCCTACTTGCTCAACTTTGACAGTGAAAATTGTTTGGTCGCCATGTTGCAACTGGCCGCGATTGGCCGATAGGCCCCAGCGAGATCAATGTCAGTCAATGAGCGAATGTCTAACGGCCGAGTCGAGAGAAAAAACATGTGTTGGAACATCACGGCAAATACACTCGCGTTAAGGAAAAAACCCGAACAAAATATACGTAAAAGTCTCGCGTCACCGTACATTTTGGCAAGTTCTGCCATACCGGTACTGTAAAAACTTGATTATCTTCAATAATCGCAACGGATGCACAGCTGGCAAAATTTTTCAGCCAAAACGACCTGTCCAGTCGGGCATGTCAGCATAGACACTGCCTGCTCCAGTGCTACATTCACCTGTCTGAGGCAGTCAGGCAGTCTTTAATGTGGAACCCTGCCTTGCCAATGTTTGTTCATTGCCTAACCTTAGCATAAGGTCACAATGGGCAATGACCTTGTTTCATGCCATTTTTGGCATTAATAGAGTTCCACCTCTGGAGTGTCAGATTCAATGACCCTGCAATCTCCCTCATGCAACACAATATCAATTTAATTTCCAACGCGAGATCACTGGACTGCTACTGCTGGGGGAGCAAGCCATGTTAGCTTTAATGTGGTGTTTTGAAGGTTACGTACCTGTAATGTCCTGTTACATAAGCAATGCTACGTTTCAGGACTTCATCGCCTGTGATATGAATGATGGATGCACAATTCATTACGTGTCAAAAGGGGGATAAAACGGGGTAATACCGGGTAATGGTTTAGGTCTATTGGGCATGCACAGAGTAGATAAAGCTGCGTTTTTTTTCATGAACATTTTGCCATTGGATGTTCCAATGTACAAGGTAGCAAGCTTGTTTTGCATGGTCTACATGTACTCATTTTGGTTGGGTGGTTAACGTTTTTACTGCAATTGTCTGGAACACCAGAAGTGCATTAGACATCTATATACATGCTGAGCAGTGCAGCAATAATCGGCAATAACTTTCTGCACACGAGAGCTACGATGCACAGCACCGAGAGCTAAACTGTTAAAACCTATTTAGAAAATATCTGTTTTCTTTCAGCCAACCTGTTGGTAAAAATCTCTCTGACAACACTTTGATTTTATGCCAGTTAGATGTCTAAAAGGCATACCAAAGAAATTTTGCCAGTCTGTGGTTCTGAAGACACCTCTTTATCTGTTCTGCTTGGAAAAGTTATTTGAAATGGTTGATTGAGTTATTCAATAATACTGTGTGGGGTAAGTGTTGCGGAATGCCAGAAATAAGTACCATGTTGAGGGTGACATGTGCTGATAACAGACAACATTGGATGTTGCAATTTGTGGGATGGTTGGAATGTGGGTTGTACTTGTCGACTTTGGGAGTTGCTTTTGTACATTCAAGTTGAACCACAGGGGAGGTTTTCTCTGACAAGGCATAAATATTGTTATCATCTAACTGGGGGGAGCATATGGAAAACCACAGATTTTTACTTTTTTTTCGGTTTGTTTTTTGTTTTGATACAAATGTTCAGTACATTACATTTTTTAGCTGGAGGCAGATCTGCATGGAATGGGCTGATTGAGTTAGGAGGCTTCAAAGCAGACATATTTTGGGATATCATTTCCATAGAGATTGGCCATGTTCTGGCACATGTACATGTATATGAAATATGAATTGGTAACCTGACAGATAGCATGAGGTTATTAAATGCCATGTGGGCGAAACTAAGAGTAAACTTCGACATCGTGCCAACAGACATAAATCAGACATCAGTTTAGACAAGAAGGCCCAGTCAATGAGCATTTTAATCTACCGGAACATTCATTTCAGCACCATTTTCAAATTATGCCAATAGAAAGAATTCCTACATTTCCAACACAGGAAGAAACTGACAATCACCGCGCACTTTGTGAATCCTTTTGGATCAGAACACTTCAAACACGGCAACCCTTTGGTATGAATATAGACCCAGGTAAAGTTGCTAACAAAGAGTTTATTCCCTTCGTTCTCCAATATAGCCGTAGGAATGTTGAAGCGGCCCGTATACTGAAGGAGGAATATGAAACACTTCAAACAAAACTCTGCTTGCCATTTAATCCCAGACCTATCATAGCGTACTCAAAAAATCGGAGCTTACGCGATTTATTGGTAAGGAGTAAACCATTATCACGCGAAATTCTACATGGCATAAGCTAATATATAGCGGCCCTAATTGAACTCTATACGAAACTTGTCTCTAGGAACATTTTTAAAATAAGAGATTTATCAATCCTGTGCCGTGCCTACCACTTTTGAAAAATGTATATGAAATATGAATTGGTAACCTGACAGATAGCATGAGACCCATGTTAATCTTACAAGTTTTGCCTGTCAAATTGCCTGTGCAATGGACAGGTGGACAGGTCTCTGGCTAACACCATGTTCGTCATATAAGGAAAACACAATAGAAGACTACATTTAGGGAACCTTGGTACCCGAAAAGCCGTATTGCGCACAGTGTTTGAAGATCCTTACATGACGAACTTCTGCCATGTAGGGGTGTGAAGACAGGTTGCCGTTGATGTCCTGATGGTGGATACCTGTGGGTAACCTGAACAACGGGTTGCCAACTTACCAATCATATGTGGTAACAGCATTCATGTGCAGTATTCAAATCTATGCTTGTTATTTACACGATATTATTACAGGTACATGTATGACACAGAAAACATATCACCTAGTATGTCAATGGTATCTCCTGCAGGGTGGTGCTTATGTTGGATGTTTGTGTTAAGATTTCTATAGGAATCTGGTTACAACCTTGCCAAGCACCAGAGTAGAAAGGTCAGGAGATAGGGAAACCACAGTGTACAAGAGATAGAACAAATGAAAGAGGTGTAGGGACCTTAGGACAATAAACAAATCCTGACAAAAAATGGGCAGAAGAAAAACTCTTGTCATCTGGAAAAACAAGAATTGCATGCTGGGATGCCAGCTGGTATCTGAGAATGTGGTTGAAAGCTGGGTTCTCAGACTAAATTACTGATTGTCCGAGAGGTGTTTGATATTAAAGGCCTCCCAGGATCAAACATTGTGCCCGGCTTATCGATTTAACAGCTGGTTTGATGCAGTCTTGGCACCTTGAGATTTCTTCTGTTTAATTTCTCAATGAGAAAGTTTGAGAAGTATTTGGCACTTTGTGACCTATATTTCATTTAGTGACGATTATCTTCTTGTTGGCCTTAAAAAGGTTCAGTGGTAAAAAAATGTCAGTGCTAACGAAAATTGCATGGAGTTCATTTGGTGGAGAGATCAAAGCTGGGTCATCACCACAATGAAATTCAAGTTTTAGACCTGTGCCACAAAATTTGCAGGCCTTCAAATGCCTATATTTCCTATATTTTCCTATATTTTTTAATCATTCCTATATTTTCCTATATTTTACTCAAAACCTCCTATATTTCCTATATTTTGACTTTTTCTCATGAAAACTTTCATCAATGCTCTGTAATGAGTCAAACTGACACACGGAAATACATTTCAGAATTTTTTTTCCGCCTCGCTTCGCTCGGCAAATATGAATACATTCCAATCTCTATGCTGAATCAAACAACAAAACAGGCCACCTGAAAAGACCACCACTATGACCGTATTAAGTGAAAGTAATTTGATTAAGCACCAGAAAACTACCAAGTTTGGAACATACAATGTAGTATACATGTACCTGTCTTACACTCCTTTATTTCCTATATTTTATTCAGAAAATTTCTATATTTTTGCAAATTTCCTCCTATATTTTCACTGTGAGCCACTTGAAGGCCTGAATTTGGTTTAAAATGATCTCAAAATAATTTGCTTTGGAAAGATGTCAATGATTGCACCGTTTTTACTAACTTTGGCTACTGTACAAGCAGACAGACACTATTACTATGTGTAAACACCATGTTATATTTTCTTCATGCTCAGTGTTGACATGTATTTTATCTGAATTCCATATTTCATTTCCATATTCCATATATTTAAAACAAAATGCGATGTCATGGCCACACACAAACGGTCATGGTGACTTCGTGTTTTGACATCACTTTGCAACATTGCGAAACCTGGGCATTCAGATGACAGTGATGTGGTACTGTTGTGCTTCGAATGCACCACAATACACCACTGGTCATTTTGTATATGGACGGTCCACCTAAAATCTTTCATTCCTCAGCCCCCAAAGCATGCAAAACAAATTCCTCATATCAAGGTTGAAAATACCAGGTACATTTTAGTTCTCAGGTTGCAGAAGACGTTCCTGTACAGGACTGTTGAACACACCTGTACGTTGGCGCTTAACACGTAAACAGGCCGGGTTACTACGTTGTATATTTCTCATTTAGACCAGTCTGACCTATTTAAGGCATTCTTCTCCCAAGTTAAATGCTCCTCACCTACTTATACATGTGTATTAGACATGTGTCTCAAAACTAACATCCACTTAACATTGTTTATTCAAGTGTGGTATATTTAGTTTCAAGTTAAGCATTAAGGGGTAAAGGTGTTTTTTTTTATGGATAAAACCAGATGCTGGGTTTTATATTATATGATACTCATAGGTTAGAATTTCACCTGTTTGATTGACATTCCAGATTTGAATGTGTGAGTGAGAGATGACATGTTGTGTTTATTACAACGATTGAAATGTTTTTCTTGTCATTTCACCGATTAAACCCGGTGTACGGGGATAACGAGAGTGCCACCCGTACGATCATCCCCGGTTGACCGGGTTAGCTTTAAACCTGTTGGCCATCACGATGGGTACAGCACTTTTATTTTTTTGCATTCGTTTTAATGGAAACCTATCAAACTTCTGGAAAGTCAAAACCTTGATCAATTTGATTCTCGAAATTGTTTGTTTGTTCCGCAAAAGAAATAAAGCAAAATTAGATGTTGAACGAAAAAAATCGGAGCGAAAAATGCGGTTTTTTCCACATACCGTGTGACGGGCCTCTCGGCAGCAAGCCGCAGAAATGAAAAAAATCATCGAAAACCTCATCCTAACTCCTGTATTTTTGATGTTACACGACTGGTAAAGCGTGGTGAATATTCCCCAGACGATTAAAACTGCCAACGACAACCGGCAAAGTTTATTTCCATATTTTTACGAGTCTTGATCCACAAAGTTTGACAACCAACTTTCTATTTCGCCCAAGATGGTTGCCGCTTTCGGACGACGAGCCAATCGGTATGCGTAATTTCGCCCACGTGACCTCCATCCGCCAACAGATAAGAAGCGCGTAGACAGTGGCTGGAAAAATGGAATTACATCATTTTCAATCCAATCGTATCCTCCGTTTTATTTTTGCCATCCGTCCCAGGTCATGTGATGTACAGAAAGGGGAAAGCCCACACTTTCCAATGAGAGGTCAAACATTGCAAATGGTCGAGTACAACTCAAGATAAACACTGTCAAATGCGATCGAAAAAAGACGATTTCTCCGTTGAATTTTGACGTTTTCAAGTCGAGAAAGCCGGGGAAAGCGCATTCTCTGGAAGTAAAACCTAATTTTGTATGCTATTTTATTACCCCTCGGGCAAATTTTGCCCGAAGGGTATTGTCGTCGTCAGCGTCGTCTGTCTGTCTGTCTGTCCATCTTTCTTGTGAACACGATATCTCAAGAAGAATTATAGCCAGGCATTGTAAATTCATACCACAAATGTATTGGGTGAAGGGTCAGAAGCCTATTAAAAAGGGCTGACCTTGACCTATTTTATCAAGGTCAAATAATAGTATTTGCTATATTTTTTGAAGGATTGAAGCTAGGATCTCCAAATTCATATCACTTATACAACTGGTGTTTGACTAGAAGCCTACCCCAGTTGACTGACCTTGACCTATTTTTATAGGTCATATACTGTTTATTATAATATAAAATGAAGAAAGAAAGCTATGCTTTCCAAATTAATACTATGTATACATCTGGCGAAGGTCCAGAGGTGTACTGAAGATGACTGACCTTGACCTATTTTATCAAGGTCAAATTACAGTATTTGCTATATTTTTTGAAGGATTGAAGCTTGGGTCTCCAAATTCATATTACTTATGCAACTGGTGATTGACTAGAAGCCTATCCCAGTTGACTAACCTTGACCTATTTTTTCAAGGTCATATTCTGTTGATTATGGTGTAACGTGAAGAAATATATCTAGGCTTTCCAAATTGATACTATGTATACATCTGGCAAAGGTCCAGAGCTGTACTGAAGATGACTGACCTTGACCTATTTTATCAAGGTCAAATTTTAGTATTTGCTATATTTTTTGCAGGATTAAAGCTAGGGTCTCCAAATTCATATTATGTATGCAACTCTTGATTGACTAGAAGCCTACCCCAGTTGACTGACCTTGACCTATTTTTTAACGGTCATATACTGTTTATTATGATATAACATGAAGAAATAAAGCTAGGCTTTCCACATTAATACTATGTATACATATGGCGAAGGTCCAGAGGTTACTGAAGATGACTGACCTTGACCTATTTTATCAAGGTCAAAGTTGGTCTCAAATTCATATTAGTTATGCAACTGGTGATTGACTAGAAGCCTATCCCAGTTAACTGACCTTGACCTATTTTTTCAAGGTCATATGCTGTTTATTATGGTCTAACATGAAATATATCTAGGCTTTCCAATTTAATAGTATGTGTACATCTGGCAAAGGTCGATAGGTGTACTGAAGATGACTGACCATGACCTATTTTATCAAGGTCAAATGTTAGTATTTGCTATATTTTTTGAAGGATTGAAGCTAGGATCTCCAAATTCATATTACTTATGCAACTGGTGATTGACTAGAAGCCTACCCCAGTTGACTGACCTTGACCTATTTTTTATAGGTCATACACTGTTTATTATAATATGAAATGAAGAAAGAAAGCTAGGCTTTCCAAATTAATACTATGTATACATCTGGCGAGGGTCCAGAGGTGTACTGAAGATGACTGACCTTGACCTATTTTATCAAGGTCAAATTTTAGTATTTCTAAATTTTTTGAAGGATTAAAGCTAGGTCTCCAAATTCATATTATGTGTGCAACTCCTGATTGACTAGAAGCCTATCCCAGTTGACTGACCTTGACCTATTTATATATACTGTTTATTATGATATAACATTGAGAAATAAAACGGGTTTCCAAATTAATATTATGTGTACATCTGGTGATGCTCCAAAGGTGTGTTGAAGATGACTGACCTTGACCTATTTTATCCTTGACCTATTTTATCCAGGTCAGATTCTATTCAGTACAATATTTCATGAAAGATTTACATTGTCCAAATTTATACCACTTATGGCTGACCCTGATGTCTATTGAAGAATATCACTGACCGTGACCTATTTTCAAAAGGTCAAATTAAAGTTAAGTCTAAGGTCTCCAAATTCCTGTTCCTTATGCAATTAAATTAGAATTGACTTGAAATTGTTTGATGATGACTGACCTTGATCTATATTTCGAAGATAAAATTACTTTATTTGATTATAAGCTTTTTAGAATAGCACATTTGGAGCTAAGAATTCGGTCGATCATGCTCTACCAGAACCTCAGGCCTTGGCAAAAGCGAACTACAGCCAACCCTACTAGATCACATTTTTGTTAATCTAGTTCTAAAAATACACTGATGATATTATACAATGCATGAGTGAGTGAGTGAATATGATTTAACGTCGCTTTCAACTATATTTCAATCATATCACGACGTTGGGTCCTATTACTTTTCACACCCGGGAACCTCACGGGTGCCCCACAAGCTCTCTGAGGAGCTGAGGCATATTCTTACCATGACCTGCGGTGTGCACAACGACATCCCAGGTCAATCCCCAGGAGCCCCACGGGGCTACAATGCATGATTGCTGCATGTAAACAATAACTGATAGCCGAGGGGTATTGAAGCCCAATGGGCTATTTTTTATTTTGCTATAAAACTGGAGCAAATAACACCGGAGTGTTCATTGTGGAGACGGGGTCCCTATGTTTTTCTACAAATCTCAGACGCAAACACGTTTTCTAACATTCCAAAGACAACATATACAAATTTTAACAGTTCTCAGGGAATTGATCGTCAGCAGGTCACTTTTGTCAGGGGAAATAATCGGTGAAAGGGTTAACAACCAGATCACCCTATTCCAAGAATTGTCCTGTTCAACTGAATGAACTACACACACAAAAGTTGCTTGGCTGATAGTAGAGATCATTCAGATAATATGTCAACTCTGCCCTCTAAAGTTCAACTCCATCATGTAGCAAGTTATTGATGACTTCTTTCCTGAACTCTCAGTTTGCCCTTTTGAGGGATGCTACCATTGCCCCATAAGGACACCATTTGACGCCTCATTTCAATCCATAGTTACGATATTTTACACCTCAAACAAATCAATAAATTCATCAGTTTAACCACAGAATTCTTTTGTATGTGACAGTTTAAAACAAGGCTGGAAATAGGTACCTGCCAAATTTTAAAACACCCCTGCAGATCATGATGAACTACTCCAGCTTGAATCTTCATTTACAAAGGTAAAAAGGTCATGGTGCAGAACATTTCCCAAAATAGGGGTGACAAGTAGTTATGACAGGTACTTTACAGGTAAACATTTTAAAGAGTCTACATGTAAGAGGCAGCCTGCATCCACTCTATGGTTCAGAAACAGGTGTCATATGGCATCCTCATGGGGCAAAGAGTTTCAAACCCTAGTCCTGTCATATGGGTGCTGTGCTGAATGTTTTTTGACCGCCAAACTGTCGAACCAGTGAATTGGGTCAGTGACACCACTGAAACAATAAAAAACTGCTTTCCCATCTTTAAATGTTTTAGTCAAATTAATCTACAAAATTTGAGGGACGATGCATCATTTTTTAACCCTGATTGAATTTGCAGTTTTTATATTGGTTTAAAAAATTATTTGAAGGACAAATCAGGCCCTAATCTAGAAATGAAAGGCAGGGGTTGGTAATCCGGTTGAGGGGCAATCAAAGTCGCGAAGCCTCACTCGCCATGAGAACCAGTGGTGGGGGGGAGCACCCCCTTCTCGCAGCTCGTGGATTTCTTTTGTGAATGAACTAATAAATGATGCTCTCTGAAAGCATTTTGAAACTGTTTTCTGGAGTTTCAGCAGTAAAGAAAACCCCACACACAGCTAAAATGGAAGAATATTCAGTATCCTGATTGATGATATACACACGATACCTCATTTTACTTCTGGTTATCCAAATCTATTTAAAACCTGGAAATAAGTATAGTTTCACCATGCCTTTTGTATAATTGCTGTCCGTATTTTCAGTTTTTTTTATGTGTAGTAATTTTTACAAATTGTTTGCATTTTCAAATTATTGGTCAAAATGAAGTTAGTAAATAAAAATTATAGAAGCCAGTAAAATGAAATTAATTCAATGCTCAATCTTATTTCAATTGTGGGTCTATTTCAGTATTTGTTTGGGTAATTTTGACTGTGAAAGTAATATTACGTCTATTCAAAATGTTATATTGTCTTGCAGAATTTGTGTTCCAAAGATATGCCATTATTTCTTAATTAGATCAAAGGATATCAATGAATAAACACTTGATTTCGTCAACGGAGGTAGTTTGATAGGCACATTCAACTGTACGCATTGTACCGTACGTACGCTTGGTGTTGGAGTTTTTCAAGCCCTTCGGTGTCATCTGCCTCAGCGGGACTAGCCGCTTCCTCCTGACTAATTTGCCGGCAAAACAACGATGTTAGCATCATCGTACTGGCACCGGACTTCTGTAGAGCCCGCTGTTTGTCCCTTTCATATCACGTGGAGTTTGGCATTGTACTTCTTTTGCGACGAGCTGAGTGGCTGCTTGAACAGCGCCTTGCACTTCGTGTCCTGGTTTTGGGGCCCTAACCAAGACGCAATACCATAAGCGTGTGGCCCTGAACATGCGTGATGCCGAGAGCCGAAACAAAAGTGAATGACAGAGAAACTTTACGTTCTACTGTTTTTAGATTAAAACGTGTATATGGGAATTTGATTTGAGATAATATTTCAGAAATGGAGCTCACAATTCCAATGATAGAAGTCTGCCAGGCACACAAAATTGAACTTTTTGAGCAACACGTGGTAATGACGAAAACTGGTCACCGGGTAATGGTTTTTTAGCCAGCGGCAAGGGCACCGGTAGCCAACGGCAGCGTCCGAATATCGGACGCTGAGAGGGGTTAGATTAGGGCCTGCAAATATATCAAAACAATTGGAGAAATTTTCATTGTAAAACTTAGGTGAACATTCCTTTTTATCTCGCCTTATGAAGTAAAGGGGAGATATTGTGAGGGGGGGAAAGAGGATGTCGTCGTCGGTGTCGGTGTCGGTGTCCCCTGCCTGGAAATGAATGAGTTTTTGGTTTAGCAAGTTAAAAAAAAATCTAGAAAAATTAGAAAAAATATATAAAAATATGGGGGGTGGGTATGCCACCTGGGGGTACTACCCCTGGGGTGCTCTAATGTTAAAATCCCTATGAATGAGTTTTGCGTTTAGCTGAAGTGCACATGTACATCTGTACTTGGAAAGTTTCTTGCAGTTGTCAGCTGTCATTGGATGATTATGAAACTTGGTACACATGTTTCTTATGATTAGAGGATGTACCTGTGCTATTTTTGACAAGAAATATTAATTTTTCTCCAAATTATGGCAAATGAATGAGTTTTCTGTTTAGGTAAATTGTACATATACATGTACATGATAAGTTTGCTGCAGTTGTCAGCTCATTGGATGATTACGAAACTTGGTACACATGTTTCTTATGATTGGAGGATTTACTTGTGCTATTTTTGAGATGAAATATTAATTTTTCTCCAACTAATGGCAAATGATTGAGTTTTGCGTTTAGCTGAAGTGCACATGTACATCTGTACACCACAGTTTGCTGTAGTTGTCAGCTGTCATCGAATGGTTATGAAACTTGGTACACATGTTTCTTATGATTAGAAGATGTACCTGTGATATTTAGGAGATGAAATATTAATTTTTGTTCAAATTTTGAGAGTTTTGTCTTAAAGGAGTACTTACCATATTTTATATATGTTCCTATTACAAAGGTTGGACTCTTAAAGAAATATAACCAACTATTTTACTTTCGTTGGGGGCGATACCCTATTAGTTTTATTACAATTTGTGAAGTCATGTTTCCGCTTTGAAGTCGACGTGGGCGCCGCCATATTGTCTGTGGGATGACGTGACTGATGACGTCAGCATTCAGGACGTCACGGCTAACGCTTGATCCAGGGACGTTCCAACTACGGCATTTGAATTACTCTGCATGGGTTCGAGTTTTAATTCGAGGAAAAAACTGGCGCGGCAAATCTCACGGGGGGAATTCCTAAAAGGAAATTGGTTTAGGTTATCTTCGCCAGCTGAACAATTTCTTCCCAAAGTTCTCAGCTGAGACCTGCCCGATTCAATTTGGACAAAATTTGAAACTGAGCGGTAAACTAAAAGAGCGTCCTCTGAAATTGTCAAGTGATTTCAGTTGAACGACGATGCTTCCAAGTTCATAAATATTTTCATGATTACACTTGAACTACTAAAATCAACTAGAACGTCAGTGAATTTACTGGGTTCCTTCTCCTGTGAATTATCGGCATGACCAGCACGATCAACCTTAAATCTCCATGACGTTGTGACATTTTTAGATGAGTATAAACTGACTTCCGCTGATCTAAAAACGTCACGCAATGGTGCAATGGCGGCGCCCAGTGCACGCCGTTGCGAGCAACAAATAGTCAATATTTCCTTTATTTCGCATTCTATCAACATAAGTTTTAATAATACGGCTTGGAATACGATTGCTGATAAATATAATCACACTCAAAAATAAGGTAAGTACTCCTTTAATATGCCAATAATAATGTACATGTATATACATGTACATCTGTACATGGAAAGTTTTCTGAAGCTGTCAGCTTTCATTGGATGAGTTTGACACTTGCTACCCAAGTTCAATGTGATTCAAAGATGTGCATGTGCTATTTAAGAAATATGACATTAAATATGAAATTTTTTCCTAATTATTGCAGTTTAGACTTTGTATCTTTCCATTGATAAGGTTTTTGTTGGGCAAAAATTTACAGGTAGATCTGTACATGGAAAGTTTGTTGAACCTTTCGTGGGATGATTATAAAACTTGGTGGATATGTTTCATGTTTTCCTAGGTCACAGCTCTCCCGCAGTAATCCCACACGGGACTGACCTATCCAGCAGTAATCCCAAATGGCATTGGCCTATCCAGCAGTATTGCCATACGGGACTGACCTATCCAGCTGTAATCCCAGACCGAACTGGTCTATCCAGCAGTAATCCCATTTGGGACTGGCCTATTCATCAGTAATCTCACACAGGACTGACCTATCCAGCAGTAACCCCAATGGCACTGGTCTATCCAGCAGTAATGCCACACGGGACTGACATATCCAGCAGTAATCCCAGACCGGACTAAACTATCCTGCAGTAATCCCACATGGGACTGGCCTATCCAGCAGTAATTCCACACGTGACTGGCTTATGCAGCAGTAATCTCTCATGGGACTGACCTATCCAGATGTAATATGACACTGGATTGCAATTTGCAGCAGTAATCCCACATGGCACTGACCTATACAGCCATAATTTAACATGGGACTGACCTATTCCGCTGTAATCCCACACAGGTTTAGCCTATCCAGCAGTAATCCCACACGGGACTGGCCTCCTCAGCCATAATCCCACACAGGATTGCCGTATGCAGCAGTAATCCCACACGGGACTGCCTATGCAGCAGTAATCCCACACGGGACTGTCCTATCCAGCATTAATCGCATACGAGACTCACCTATCCAGCAGTAATCCCAGACAGGACTGGCCTATCCAGCAGTAATCCCACTTGGGACTGGACTATCCAGCATTAATCCCACAGGGGACTATCCATCAGTAATAACATGGGACTGGTCCACCCAGCAGTAATCCTACACAGGACTGGCCTATCCAGCAGTAATCTCACATGGGACTGAACTATCCAGCAGTAATCTCACACTGGGCTGCCCTATGTACCAGTAATCCAACGGCACTGACCTATCCATCCTACATGGGATTAACTTTTGCCAGTAATCCCACATGGGACAGATGTTATTGGCTGTACCAGATAATCTATTCCAGACATTATTGTCTGTACCACATCACCTATTCCAGACCTTATTGTTTGCTCTACATGTATGCTTTCAATACTGCTGCACCTTCGGCGGATGACCCTGCAAGGCGAGATGTTGGGGTTCTCAGAACGCTTGTTTATCTTCCAAATTCTCTCCTTTTCTCTCCTGATTGTTTTCATTAAAAGTTACCCAAATCTCTCGATAAATTTTCCAGGTTCCTCCTTTTACGACAAATTTATTCAAGATTAATGAGAAAGCTGTTAATTGTGTACTTCAAAATTTAACTACATAACAAGCTATCAATATATAAATGACAACTTGTTTCAATGCCCTAATTTTTGAATGAATATTATCAAAGATTTTCAATTTTGAACACTAAAATATTTTTATTGGCTACCTGTCTCTTGCAAATATTGCCTATCAAAGACAGGTAGACAGGTGTAAATTTCGACCCCTGACCTTCCGCCAATCACGAGGTCAGAAATGGTTAATTGAAAATAAAAAAGGACATGAAATGCCCATTGGGACTCTGCGAAGTTTTTTGGTTGCAAGATTAATAAAACGCTGTCAGAATACATGTAGCTACATGTATGGGGTGGGAGAGAATGACTTAAAACTGAGAAAACTTTTAATGAACAGGTACATGTACGCACGCTGCTTTTTTGTTCATCATTGAAGATGTGCAGGATTGTACATGAAATTGTACATGTACATGTACATGTACCTGAGGTGGATCTCAGATGGTGGGAGAGGACCAACTGGGACAAATGGGTTTTTATGCTGAAACTTAATTGTAGCAATTACAATTCGGTCAAGTTGTGTAAATGTACTGATAGTGCCACCATGTATATAGATAGTGCCACCACCATGCATGCATCCATGGAGAGCATATAAAACTGGTTACAATAAAGATAAGGTATCTGTAATTGCACAGATTGTTTACCATATTCTGGGGGATGGTGAATGTCTCTCATCAGCACTTTCCCATATTCTAGGCGATAAAATACTTGTGCTAATTGTTCAGGTCAAGTAGAAAACAATCCTACCCTCTGTAAAACTGTAAGGAACACACATGATCTGCTGTTGATGATAATTTACTTGGGTGTTTTTTTGCAGTTCATTTCACCAGAAAGTTTGAATGGAAGTCCTGTGCAATAATAACTGGCATTATCTAAAGAAAAATTAGTTTCATGTGTTACCGGTACAGCAAATAAAATACACATTCCACCATTTCATTTAACATTATACTTGGTAATACCGCTTGTTATACAGGTGTTGATAAATGGAATGAAATGTATGACAACATGTTGTGCACCTGTAGGGATGTGGGTGTGTTTGAGGAAATCAGGACCGCCTGTTGATTTCCTAGCAAAAGGAATACCAGAGATTCCTTGGTGTTCTGTATGACCTAAGCGCAAGTCAAACTTAAGCTGTATTTGTGGGTGAGGATTGAGCACTGCCAAATACATGGGTCCGGAATTGATGACCACCTGATTGCCACCTAGTTTGTAGGCTAAGGGCATTGAGAAATAATGACTATTTACAGTGTAACCTCCAATATAATGATGCATGTACATGTATTAGGGACCAAATTTTAACCACCTTTGTCCTTACAGCCTTATAAAAGGGCTGAAATCATATGATAAATATTAATTTGGTAGACACCATACATGTAGCACTCACCATATATCAGAATATACCTAGGCACCTAAAACAGGGTGTCGGCCAGGATTGAAAAACTGCCTGTTCGAATATCCCATTTTGCCAGATTTTATCTGTCCACTTTCTATTTTCTCCCATCTCAACTATGTTAAATTTCCCATTTTGTACGTATTCTACATGTAGCAAACTTATAGGGTTCAACTGAAAGCATTAGTCCCCTATATATTGTGAACTTGTGAACATTAGTATACCATGATTACTTCAAGCAACTTCACAGGCCTACATGTACATGTAGTTCAGGGCTGAAGCTGCAAGAGAGAAATATCCCCAAATAGGGCAGATATTAATATCGGCACTCAGAGAAAATCAGGCAATTGGCAAAACAATTGTCAGTATACTTGACAATGTGATGTCTAGCACTGTAATATCACTTGTCTTTATTGCACCGTGTAACCGTACTGTCTGTGTCTTGTGTGCTGTCCTCCATGTTTTATGGGGTGGATGGAGGGTGTATGGTTCCATGCTGCTTCAAAGATTTCTTCTTTGAAGTGGCAGGAACGCAACTTGGCTGGGTGGTGCTTAGTTGGTTCGTCGCGATATAGCTGAAATATTGTTGAAAGCGATGTTTAATCCTATTCACTCAATCACCCTATCCTATTAGCCCACTCCACTCAAGCTAGAAACAGACGATGTTGATTGGACGAAAGCCATGCGCACAAAAGCTGTGCGCCAGAGTTTTAACTACAGTGCAATCAGTTGTAATAGCTGACAGTAGGAAATATACAATCTGATTCAATGAGTATGGTTAAAACCTACATACATGTACAAGTCATGGAATCTAAAGAAATGAAACACATTGAGAATTTAAGCCAGAACACTTTCCTCAACAGATCAGTTCATTTATTCTGCAGCAGTAGATGGGTATAAAATAACTGCCAAGTAAAAGCACTGACAGTTTTAGTGTACTTCTGCATGGATATCAGCACGATTTTCAGAGGACATTTGTGCATTTTGATTTACTGGAACATATTTGCTACCAGTGATAAGCCATCACCTGCTCATTGCGGCCACGGGAACATTTTGATTTACTGGAACACATTTGTGATGAGCAATAAGCCGTCACCTGCTCAGTGTGATCACAGAAAACATTATTACCGAGAAGTATTAGGAAATTCAAAAAAATAAAAAAATAAATAAAATTCATTTTATATTACGTCGTCATTCGGATGGTATCACCATCATTCTTTAGAGACAGTTAAAAGAATTTTATTGTCTGTACCGTGGCTGAAAGACAAATACTTCAAAGTGAATGAATAATTACGAAAGAACTGCTAGCTTAAAGGTGAACGTCATGCTACGTCGGATGAATGAACGAGGGCCACTATAACGTCATGACGTTCCAAAAACAACGGGAGGCAAGCGATGACATTTTTAAAAGTTCTGGCTCTCGGTATAAGTTTTGACTTCTCATATACCCCAAATAAAACAATAACCCACAGAACTATTACCACACATAATTCTAACAACTATAGAAGTTCTTGTTTTATGAAATTTTAACAGAACATTGGAAAGCTTTTCAGTTCACCTTTAATTAAATGCAATCCTCAACCTAGTGATATGGTATTATGTTGGCAATTTTCAAGATTCAGCAAGTTCAGAGGCCAATAATTTGTGATGGGCATCTAGAAATATTAAAAACCCATAGTTGCTGCTTTTAGTATGGATGAACAGACAGACATTAAAAAACCCAAATTATCATCAGGGTTCATATGCTCCCTGGAAACTCCTGCAATCTGAATTCCATCCTGAAAAGAGATAAATATTGCTAAAAAAAACCCAGGTAAATGTTCTCAAAACTCGTGGAATATCACCTTTTGTTGTTGCAACGATCACCTATCAACCATATGTCAATAATCAGGTTGAGAATTGGGTGATGTAGTGGTAAAAAGACTCCTGGAAAATGACTGATTCCAGTTTGAAAAACTCCTGAACTTCCCTCACCACCCCACACCGCTGAATCGGCACAGGTTCAAGCCTAGCTGGTTCATGTTTGACTGAGTGTCACCATATGAGTGAAACAAACTTGAGTGTGACATTAAGTCTAATCCCCCCCCCCCCTCCCTTGGCAGAGACAAAGATAACAGTGGTAAATCATTCATTACCACAGACCATAATTACTTAAAGTTTTACTTAATGGGTGATATTCTTGTATTTTTCAGACTCTGGATCGGGCTGCGCTTCTGACACATTCCGCTGTAACTCACAATTGGCTCCGGGTCAGAGGTGTATCTCCAGGAGTTGGGTCTGTGATGGAGAATTTGACTGTCCTGATGGGGAGGACGAACAGCAAAACTGCCGTGAGTCTGACTGCATCCAGTTTTATCCCTCCGCATTTTTTGTCCAGATAATGTAATTGTCATGGATCCTCAAGCCTGCCCAAGGAAGACAGGAAACTCCTGAAGGTTACTGCTCCAGATTTACCTAATTTATGCTAAATATGCATCTGGTTTGCTTGCAAGTCCATGTAAAATACCATTGCAATTTGGCTTGAGACTTGAGACTGGGAATATTATATTTGTTTCCCAACTGATTTCTGGACATATTAGGTGCCTGAGCAAACAAACATAAATTTTGAAGAAAAAAACCCCACTGAATTCTACTTCCTTCATTCGAATAAAATAATGTTGCTCTCATAAGGACGAGAAGTCATTCAATTTCAATGTAGGTGAAATCAAACTTCACGTAGACCTCTTGTCTTGTTCCAGCTCAACTGCTCGTTAGTTTGCCCTTGAAGAGCAATTCCCCCATCAGATATTACGATGAGAATGATAAACCAGAAACAGTTTTCCTGGGGCCTCATTTGTTTCAGAATCCAGACAACAAAGAAATGTCGAGAGTAATCCAGTAATTATGCAAATCATGTCAGTTAGATTAATGGCTGTATGGAAATTTCGTTCACTCTCCCAGGAATCTGGAGGTATTGTTCTTGGCTCTGTAGCCGTCCCATGAGGTCTGTGGCCTGCAGTCTGCGCAAGCTCTCCATTTGTATTTCCATAATTCACGCAACTAGGAAAAGCATTGCAGCACACTGCGCAAAATATGGGAGTCTGTTTGTCAGCTTTATTGGTTTTGACCAGCAAATTATAAAGCCAGCATAAATTACAGTCAGGAGTAATGGTCCCGATGCATGAACTAAATTATCCGGGTTGTTCAATCTAGGACTCGCTTAATGATCGGTGCCTGGAGGCTTTGGTGATTTGGGTGATTTTGAGAATTCCTATTTCATGTTTCCAAGAAAACCGTTTTCAAGCGTCTTGTGGCTATCTGTCTTGATATGGATCAATATAATACCATAAACATTGAATGTACATACAATTTTTTAGCTGATATCAAATTTCGGTGTTGCTATAGTCTATGTGTTTAATTTCAACTTGCCGATTTCCTTCGGCCTACATTGTAGCCAGAAGATGGGATTTCGTTGTTCATTGCCATCTTGGCTGCTTACAAATCACTCATGTTGCAAATGGCTCTTCTCATTGGTGCTCAGTACATGCACCATAGTATTCTGCTCTCTTCAAATAGACAAATGGAATTCTAATCCACCATTCTAAAATTCTGAAGACTTTAATTTGTTCCTGATCAAAATTTCAAACAAAAAATCTGTCTACTAAGTTATTAATCATTGGCTGTTTGGGTTCTGGGACCAAATGGATTTGCAAATACAGCTCCAGACAGTTTCTCGTTTGAAGAACATTACTGTACAAAGTGTTTGAAATATTACCCAGTTCTCTGGTGGATAAGGATGACGTTTATCCCATTTGACGAGAGCAGAACGGTGTGGATAGCGCTATTGAGAATTAAAGCGGTTTATGACGTGGGCGAATATAGGCAGCCTGTAATGGCCACAAGGAATAAGACACCATGTTATTATTTTATTTCATGGCTCTCTACTGTGTAATTCAGATTGATGATATAATTATATAAGTTCTTTTCTCATAACTTACATGTCCAGAAGGACATCATGATACAATAATCTATTACACAAAGCTTAATTTCTGTGGGGCATCTGCTCATGGAAGCCATGGCTATAAAGGAGAGCTCACATATGACATCAACATGGCTTCTTGGATACTTGGAGGTATCTGTTCTGGTATCTGGTTTTCTTGAAAGATGGGACAGTTATCTGTGGCTCTGTCCTGACAGATACCGTGATGGCACCTCATAGTTGCCCACTACCACCAGATCTCCAACACTAAAACTGTTATCAGAACAAAGACGGTCAGAAATCATCCACACAATGACCAGCTGTATGTGTAATCATTAATCATGATAAAGTGATGTCAAATGTTATGGGAAGTCGTGTTTTGATTAGAACGGTATTAATGGAAAATCCAACAGTTACAGTGTTCCGGACCAAGGAATAAAACAGTTAACATTAAGATACAGGTATTGTATACTCACCATTGTCTACATACAAAGGCAATACTCAGAACTTTAGCACATAACAAGATGTAATATGATGAAAATTTTTGTCCAGAAATTTCCTATTTTCATAAGGCAATCATGACAGGCAATTGCAGAACTTCTTTCTTAAGAACAATTGTCGGTATGGTACACAGAGGCCAGGGTTACAAAACATTATGCACTTTCTTTTGCTAACATTTAAGCGAGCACATAAATTGTGAATAGTCTTGGACAATTTGAGCTGATTATAGACATTATTCCTACGAAGTAGGCTACAGATCGCAAATTGTCCGGTAATGAGTGAGTGAGTCAGTCAGTCAGTCCATCCGAGTCCTTTCGTCGGCAAAATAAGGAGAACCATTGACATTAGAACCTTGATTTTTGGCACGAACGTGCATTAGGGCATTGTTACCAACAAGTTCTGAGCTGATCGAATTCTGCTGAAAATTTGATTTATAATTATTTTTTTTATTATTTATTGATAGCTCGGCGAGTGCACTGTCATGCCCATCGGGAACCCTTGGCTGTATGTTTCACTGTATATATAACACAGTACAAAACGTGATGGGATAATGAAATAGGAAATGCTAATTTTCCATCATTTGTTAGTGCATTTTTCTACACTGCTATTACCAACTTGCCAGCCTACACACAATTCAGTATATTGTTATCTAGACATATGTAAACTGTGGCCTTTAACGTATATCCTATTTCACATCCTTGAAACATTTCCTCACAGACAACATCAGGCGTCAAATTCAGGTCAAGTTACAGTTACGCACTGGTGGTGAAATTTACTACATCAACCAATTAAATAACCCAGCAGAAGAAAGATTTGGCATCATCCTTCAGATTAGTCTGCGTGAGTAACAACGATAAAAGTTTACTGAGGGTGAAACAAAGCCATGATGGCATGTTTAAAGGGTCTTAATTTATTTTCTTCGGGTAGAATTTAACTAGATAAAGTAAGTAGACGCTATTTATTCGTCTTTGTACCGGTTATGCTCAGGAGAATGGCATGAAATCATTATCTTGTGCAGAGAAGATGTTGGTCTTGAGTTGAATTAACGTAAACTACATAAATGCTACATTTCTACTATAGTACTATATATAAAAATTTGTTGTATTGTTGGGAAAATAATGCGATTCAAAAAGTTGTTTTGATCCTGGACAAGGGCACTGAAAACCATTAAAGAGATCGATATATTTTCACACGTAAAGCTTGAAATCTACTGAACTTTTTTATTATTCAATCTGTTTCCTTTAGTTAACAAATTGTGAAATTAAATCGGCGATCGTTATTTATTTTTGGAATGAAGGCGCATTAGGAGATTGTTACCAACAAGTCTTGAGCTGACCTACTTTTGATGAAAATTTCTGGTGATTTTTGATGAAAATCACTGGCGATTCTGACTTGGGCGGTGCCCATCTTAATATAGGCAGGATTCTAACTGGGGGCGGGGATTTCCAAGAGTTCAGTTCGCGTTCCGAGTCCTAATGCCTACTCTACTTCGTAGGTCCTGTGACGTTAGTCACACTGCTCATGTATATTATGGAATTAGCTATTAAAGGGTTTTTAAAGTGGTCAAATTATTATTCTTATGTTTTGGAACTCTGACGTTATGCCATATAATATGAACATTGAATAATTCAACCTATGGTAATCCCTCTGATAATTCAACCACCCTATTAGAATTCAATCAGCCCCTTCTAATAACTTTGATCACCCTCTAAAAGTATTGAAATAACCGAATAATAATAGATGAATTCTGATTTTGAACTATTATTCTGTTCAACTTCCTGTTCTAATAAATTTGATCACCTCCTGATTTTTTTGGTACAAAACTTCACTTCCTGTGATTGAATTATTAGGGGAATTACCATATTAAGAGTGCAGATTCCACACATCATCTACATTTACAAAGGACTAAGAATACAAAATGTTATTTAGCAGAATCAACATAAAATGGAAATGAATTGAGACAAGAGACAGGATCCAAGGCGGGCGGGGGTTCAGTTGGGGTAGGTAGAAGAGTGATTTTGGATGAAAATGGGAAATGAGAGGCAAGAAAACGGTGTTAAGTTGATGTGACTTAGCATTGTTGAGGACAATATTGATTTTTTTTGGAAAGAGCGCTGCAGAATTCATTGTTCTCCATCTTTGGACTTGAGATTCTGTTGTTAGGCAGTGAGCAGCTGGGTTCGGGAGTCTGGACCAAGAGTTAATGTGTTGGAAGCTAGATGTCCTTGACTGACAGTGACACAATTACGGAATGTGTGCTGTGCTTTAATCGCCCTGTCTTCTCAATTCCTTTGTTGTGTCATGGGCTTTTACATGTGAATTCAGACTCTGTGGGTCACACAGAACTCCACAGAGTCGAGGACAATGGGCATGATGAATTTTAGCTCAGTCCCAGATGACAAAGACAATTAATGGAGAAGCTTTTATTCGCATTGTCAGCCTCGATTTGTTAAAATGTTTGGACAGCTGAATTTTACTCGAACAATTTCTAATGGCTTCAAATTAAGTTTGTCCTCTGATTTGCTTGAAGTTTCAAACTCTTTACGTAAATGAAAAATTACTTTTACATGGTGCTATGACTCGACGCTCATCTACAGTATACGACAATTTTGAAAAACTCAAAAACTTTTTTGTTTTCTTTGAAGTACCCAGTACATGTTAGGAATCATGTGAACTGCCGTAATTCTGTTATGCTTATCTTTCCAAAGAAAATTAAATTTTGCAATTTCAGCACTGGAATAGCAGTAAATGGAGAAGCTCTAATCTTGGAATACAATGTAGTATTCTACACAAATAGCAGACGTGTAACTCTCTAGTATTTGACGTGAGAATTGGCTACTGTCTCATGTTATCACACAGCTATTATATCTAAATCTCAGGCAACAGTGGTGTTTTGTTGAAATAATTGTGTAATTAACCAGCAGTCACTCGAAGTTACGCGAGAGTTTGGAAAAAAAAGGCACGGATCGAGTCTGGAATTTCAAAAATTGTCCGGATTGGATAATAGCAATACTCATCTATTTATAAGTTTCATGAAGGGCGAAATTTTAATGTTCTGCTGTTATGTGAAGAAAAAATGTGATAATTTGTATGTACATGAGCTTCATCTGAGGCATAGAAATTTATTTTTCGGGTGTTCGTCTTCCTGGGCCGATACTCAAATCTCACTGCTTGGCAAAATTAAATATAGGGGTGATCAAATATATTAGAAGAGGAAGTTGACAAACTGGTACAAAATCATGCAGAAGATTATTATTTCTTCATTATTTGTATTTCAGTGATTCTGGAGGGTGATCAAATATATTATAATGATTGATTGAATTTTGTCAACAAAATTAGAGGTGATGGAATTACCAGAGTATTTAATATACACCTGTACATGTACCATATTTTATAACATGAACAATTGCGCATGTAGAAAGGATATTCCATTCAATGATATTCTTTTGTCTGATGTTGCCTGATGATAAGACGTCGGAGCCTGAGGAGATTACTAAACTGAAGTCAGGCATGCCAATATGGCCGTTATCATCACTCCAGGCCAAGTTAGAGAATTTTTACGTGACAGAAGCCAGGAAACTCTATGCCATTCCTGCATCCCTTTGTCTCTGATGCTCGGCGATGTCTTTGTTTTTCGGCACAGCGCCTGGTTGTTGAAAGTGGCAGCGATTCCGTCATTTCTTCTCATAGCTCCGCCACCAATCGAGGGCATATCCATCACGCTGTCGTTCACGGCAATGCCATATCTCCAGGGGAATGATTCACGAGGACAGTCAGTTGTCAAGTGGAATTGAGCCCTAAATCTTCACCATCTGGGCCTCTCCAAGTATTCATTCTCCTCGCCTTCGAGATTTCCAGTTATAAATTGTACACTGCCCAGGTGCACGTGGCAAATCACTCGTTGAATCTTGTTACATAATAATTCTGCACGTTCATTGGCTAATTTCCCACGTGGTGGTGTCATGTGACTGGGTCACAACCATGACTACGTGGGAAATTCAGCCAATGAGTACAACAGAGAAAATTGGGTCAATGACCAGGGTTAGATGCAGGATTTTCGCCAAAATCCTTGTTTGAAAATAGCTTTGTCATTATTTGAAAAAACTGTAATCACAGTTTAAAGGGATTACCCTGGATTGTAAAATGAAGGAATTTTATAAAATCTTCGCTGCATGATGAAAGAAGTTATGCAGGCCTTCAATTATGTCCTATATGCCCTATATTTTTTTAGTTGTCCAATATTTTCCTATATTTCTGAAAAATGTCCTATATTTCCTATATTTTTGCCCTGAGTCTCTTTCAAATTATTAAATTACTTCAGGGACAGGGGTTATTCTAGCCCAAAATTTATAATATGCTAAATTTTCGAAAAGAGATAAACTCAATTTTTTCGCACGCCGTTGGCGCGCAATTTATCTCTATAAACTCAGACTGTTTCATAGTAAAAGATATGAAACTCAATATTTCAGACTTGTTCATAGGTAAAAGTTTCAAGAAACATTATATTCAAGTTATTCATCGATATTGTAATTATGATGCACACTAAAATAACTAAAGAATAGGTACTGAAGCTGCTGAATTGTATGTTCTTTATTTCTCCATTCTTTGGGTTTGACTAGCATGCACCACCAGTGTGGTTTTATTATGCAACTCAGAAGAGTGTTGGACAGAGGAACTTGCAACAAAAGGACATGCTAAGCTCCCCACCCTCCCCTCCCCCTAAAAAAAACAGTCAAAAAAAAAAAATTTGGGAAGGGGGGGGGGGAGAATCGTGTTAAAATTCTTTGTTAACAAGACATTCCGACATACAAGACATACCTAAATTTCCATAAAGGTAGAACAGAGAAAGGTAGCTATGAAATAATGCAATAGCATCAGTATTCTAATATTATTCCAACTACTGTGGCTGGCCCTTCATGATAAACGCAGAAATTATATAATTATTTCATTTACCAGCAGAACTGTTTTGCGTTTAATTACTTTTCAAAAGATTTTGTATCATGTTAGGCCGTAACAGATAGGACACCAACAGTGGTCCAATCAACGAGTGCCTAAGAGAGATCGGTCGGCTTTCCCAGACAGCACCACCAGGGTTAAACTGTGACAAAGAAAATTGTATTTGTTGAGAGTAAACGCAGCAATGACATGCCCACACTGACAAGTAAATATGAGGAGGAACGTAATATTTTTTCGCACGCCAAATATCAGAATAATGAAGAAAAAAACTGAATTTTTCAATTTGAAAATTTGCTCAAAACTCCATTTTTGAGAATTTTTAATCTGGATTACGACGATTAAAAATAGGGCTAGAATAACCCCTGTACTTGGTTTCATGAGTATATTTCCAGGTGTTTGTTGACTTCGCTTGTCACACAGCCTTGCTCTGATTTCCCACCATGGCATCCTCAGACGATGCTGACTGTACGAAGTCTTTCATGATAAATATGGTGGGTTATCAGAGAAAGGCTTGAAGCACACTTCTTTGTTTCTTTCAGGTAGGTAATCTGCTAATGTGCAACTAATGCCAAGTTGCAGATTGTCCTATATTTGTCCTATAATTTCAGTAAAATGTCTTATATCTGTCCTGTATTTTTAAGAAAAAAGTCCTATATTTTGTCCTATATTTCCACTGGGGACCAGTTGAAGGCCTGAGTTATGACAATCCATACAATACAAAATTTTCAAAGGTGAACGTTTCTAGAATTCATGGGAGAGACAGAAAGTGAGTTGCTCACCTATTCTTTTATGATAGTGTTTTATATCTTTATATTTCCAGAATATGTAATTAATAATCATCAGTCTGCAAGGGCCTTAGCATAATTCACGCTACTTCAGAGCTTTCATATCAAATCAGGATAAGATAAATATTTCAGGATTACAGTGTTAAATGTTTTTCTGCACCTCCATAGATTACTTGTATAATGTAGCTTTGCCTTTTGTTTTCGACACACTGGTATGCAGATCAATTTGGGACATCCTGGTTTACATTTTCATGTAAGGCCATTGTCACTTGATTGGTTGTTTAGCATGACCTTGATTTTTTTAAATACACATGCTAAATGCTATAATTATTTACTATTAATTATTAAATTGTGAACCAATTGTATGCGAATATGAAGAAAATGAGTAAGTTTTACCCCGTAAAAATGTAAATCCCTTGTTGTCCCCCGCTACTTAGTAGGGGGAGGACTTAGAAACACTGGTGTCCGTAATTCCGTAAGATTTTCTTGTCCGGACAATAACTCATGAACGATTTAACCGATCAACTTCAAACTTGGGGTGTGCCTTGACATTGGCGAGAGGACGGTCGGGATTGTTTTCCAGCAATGTGCGTAATCTAATATGGCCGCCGTCAGCCATATTGGATTATAAGCAGTTGGATCTTGTCCGGACAATAACTGGAGTACGATTCAACTGATCTACTTCAAACTTGGGGAGTGCCTTGACATCGGTGAGAGGACGGTTGGGATTGTTTTTCAGCAATGTACATAATCCAATATGGCCGCTGTCGGCCATATTGGATTATAAGCAGTTGGATCGGAGATTTTCTTGTCCGGACAATAACTCATGAATGATTTAACCGATCGACTTCAAACTTGGGGTGTGCCTTGACATTGGTGAGAGGACGGTTGGGATTGTTTTTCTGCAATGTGCGTAAACTAATATGGCCGCCATCAGCCATACTGGATTATAAGCAGTTGGATCTTGTCCGGATAATAACTGGAGTACGATTCAACTGATCTACTTCAAACTTGGGGAGTGCCTTGACATCGGTGAGAGGACAGTTGGAATTGTTTTTCAGCAATGTGCGTAATCCAATATGGCCACCGTCAGCCATATTGGATTATAATCAGTTGGATCTTAGATTTTCTTGTCCGGACAATAACTCGTGAACGATTTAACCGATCAACTTCAAACTTGGGGTGTGCCTTGACATTGGTGAGAGGACGGTTGGGATTGTTTTTCAGCAATGTACGTAATCTAACATGGCCGCCGTCAGCCATATTGGGTTATAAGCAGTTGGATCTTGTCCGGACAATAACTGGAGTACGATTCAACTGATCTGCTTCAAACTTGGGGAGTGCCTTGACATCGGTGAGAGGACGGTTGGGATTGTTTTTTAGCAATGTGCATAATCCAATATGGCCGCCGTCAGCCATATTGGAATTATAAGCAGTTGGATCTTAGATTTTCTTGTCCGGACAATAACTCGTGAATGATTTAACCGATCAACTTCAAACTTGGGGTGTGCCTTGACTTTGGCGAGAGAACGGTTGGGATTGTTTTTCAGCAATGTGTGTAATCTAATATGGCCGCCGTCCGCCATATTGTATTATAAGCAGTTGGATATCTCCATTTTCAAATCACACTCTTCATCACTGATATGAGATATCATCGACCAAAACAAATCGATCATAGAGGTCCATGGCCCCCGCAGCAGCAGCGCCAGTTATGGTGGATGTAATCCACCATAACTGGTGCTGCTAGCGGGGGACGTGGACCTCTATGGTCGATTTTCTATTTTAATTATTTGCCCTCAAAAAAAAAAAAAAAAAAGATGAGGGCTGGTCATGCTAAACAAATAATTCAGTGACAATGGCCTAAGAGATACTTCATGTAGAAGATACATGTACTACAGTGTAGTAGGAAAACAAGATAGTTTTCTTGGAAATGACAGTTGATATTTGGAATATGACATGATGTGAATTAACATTCAAATCATAAAGCGGATACATGTACAGTTAGTTCCATGTTGTATATGCACCTTATGTTGTACATTTTCAGTCAGCCTACATGTATATTATTATTAATCATGGAAACTCAAAACATTATAAATGTATGTCTAAAAATTGCCCCTTCCAGAACACTGTATGATGCCATGTTGCTTGCTTGAAGGCTTGGGATTGCATTTAGGCTACATACATCCACCTGAAGGTGGCACCACCAGTTGGTGACATTGAACATTCACTTCTACTCAGAAAAATTCGAAAAATAAACATTTGCGTCCGTGCTGCCCTATTTTCTTCTAATTATTCAGTCGGCAAAGCTTAACTTCAGGCATCTGTGAAGAGAAATTCTGCTAACATTCCACAAAAATCACTAGCTATAATATTTTAAGTTCTAGGGATCAATGACATATTTATGTCACAGTATTTTGCCTCAGTTGATGTTTTTTTTCTGCTTCAAAGCCTGCTGTTCGAAAAACTAGAAGAAATAGGGGTACTACACTTGCTTTTGATCATAATTAATCTGTCCACATTAACAGGGCTCCCACTGGCCATATTTTTCCCTATATTTTCTGCTCTCCCCTATTTTTCCCTATATTTTCTCAAATTTGACCGATTTTGCCCTATTATTCCTATATTTTCGGGATTATTCATGTTTTTTCGCACAGCTCTGACCTTGTATTTATTGTGATACATATACCCGATAGTTGGCTTATTTAAATCCTCCAAAATAACAACGCGACCCAGTCGGAAGTGTCCAAACTGAATCGTACTGTGTTTCTTCTAAATACTACCTTGTCCCAGTGATGAGTACAGGATGTTTTTGGATAAAAACACTGATCCTATGAAATTGTAATTAACAAGTAATTATCATTGTTGGTGATTGAAATGCTCGGTTTTGTGGATTTTGCCGTATATTTTGCTCATTATATCCCTATATTTGCCCTATATTTTGGCCATTATGTCCCTATATTTTGCCCTATATTTTGGCCATGGGTCAGTGGAAGCCCTGCATTAATAAAAAATCTAATTCATCAAGAAGAAGATTGAGATCTCATCTCAACATGTATAATGTTTATACAGCGCTTGTCAGTTGTGAACAGGCCCGATGAGGCTCCCTGGGTTGACCTGGGATGTTGTTGCATACACCCCAGGTCTGACATGGTAAGAATAGGCCTCACCTCCTCGGAGAGCTTGTTGTAAGAGGGGACTAAGGTACCTGTGGGGTTCCCGGGTGTGAAAAGGAATAGGACCCAACGTCGTGATATGACTGAGATTAGATATAGTTGAAAGCGACGTTAAATCATATTCACTCACTCATCTCCTCAGACAGCTTGTTTTAAAACTTTTAACAGGGTGAATGTTCTAACTGGGGCATCCAATGGGCTTCCTGGGTGTAAAAAAGGAATAGGACCCTACCCGTGAGGTTCCTGGATGTGAAAAGTTATAGGACCCAAACGTGATATGACTGAAATATACATGTAGTTGAAAGCGACGTTAATTCAGATTCACTTACTCCCTCAGTCGCGAACAGACTTTGAGATAGCTGCCTGTCTCGCATAACCAGTGTAACAGATTTTCAGCAATTTATCAGAGCAGGTTTGTGCATTATAATCCTAAGATTTCATGAAAATTACCGTACCGTACCGAAAACATTCAAATTTACCAAAATGAAACTCGCCTTGACATTTTTGCATAAGTCATAACAGCCTGTCCCTCTGTTACTATATTGAAAGCGCATCGTCATTGTGCTTAAACAATACCATGCGAGGTATTGAAGATTTTGTTTCAAAATTACAGAATGAAAAGGTGTAAATTACATACTGCATAGAGTTGCTCTGCTCTGAGAATAAATGTGTCTGATATAAATGTATTGCCGAAAATTAGTTACGCTCGATATGCGCATTCTCCCATTTTCAAAGCTTGCAACCTTTTAAACTATCGGTGTAACACCCTCTGAATGCATTGGATTGAAAATCGTGGCATTCGTGCACATTCAGTCTTTATGGCCACAGGAAGCCTGTATCTGCATACGAGAGAGATGGAGAATTCATCTAGTAATAGTATATCTTGTAGAAGAATGAACAAGTCAGAGGACACCATATGTCTTCTCTTGCTATGACAGTTTGGGTCCACTCCACTCCATTTAGTAAAGGATGATGCTGATTGGCCAAGCACCATGCACAAAACGTTTTTGAGATCTGGCGTCAGCCAAAGGCTCTTTAGAATGCTGTAGGGAATGGACAAAAGTGCAAACCGACTCACGGGATAGCCTTAAGCTGCATGAAAGTAGTTCCACAGAGATGAGTTTTGGGGATCCTCAGTGGTTGAAAGGCTTTTGTATGTCTATATTTAGTCACTAATAGTCACTTGGCATATATTTGATCCCTTATCTGCATTACATATTACTCTGTTCATTGTTTTCCCACAAAATATGAGATTAATACGCTCTAAAGTATGGCAGACTGGTATCGTCACTTTACCAAAGCTTGGACTCTGCTGAGAAAATTATACAGTTTAGCTGGTTAGGTGTATATGTGAGACATGCTCTACCATAGCAGCCAACCTGGCTACCATTGTCTCATTATCACCTTTGCAGGCCACTGTTCGCTTTTCTCACAAGAGCAAGCTGTAACATATCTTATAATCTTTTCCTATCTTGTACTCCACCAGTCAACCTGTGGGATATCCAGAAAGTGTAATACATGTCTTGTCTTATCCTAACTTGTGACATAACCATCATCAACCTTGATGTCCAGCCCTTCTCACTCATAACACTAAATCAATCTCTATTTACCCCTAGGTACATGTATGTTCTGTACAAACTAACCTTAATCCCCTAGACTTCATTCCACTGGCCCCTTTTTCCATCGAATTCTCAACAGGTCAGTTTGCAGTTAAAACGCAACACCAACAATACCATGTTAAAGAAGGTATCATATTGCTTTCTTTATGCTGGTTAAATTAACATGGTGGTGATGGTGTTCATCTGGAATCTCGAACTGACGTATTGGAGGAATTATGTATCAAGATAAAGAGTAAAATTCAGCTATTTTGGTTAAGTCAAGGTTGGATGAGCACCTACTGTAGTGTCTAATTGGACGGAAATTAATTGGGTAACACATGGTTAGCGTAACGTGTTCAACTTCCCTCATTATAGGACTACCTTTCATTGTTTCCACAGATCGATTTCACATAAACTACGATAAAAGTAACTCCGAAAATGGAAGTCATTGTGATATAATATTCTATATTTCGGCTTCCATTTTCGGAGTTACTTTTATCCTAGGATTGCCTTTCTTTGGTATGTTCAACTTCATTATGTCGGCACCTTTTAAGAAGGGCCGTTCACGCCATAAATCCAAACGTTTAATGAATTTAAACGTTTAACTTGCACCAACCAATCAGATGTCATGAATTGACATTTGGAAGAACTTTCCTGTCCATAAGCAAACGTTTGCATAAGCAATACTTTAGACGTTTCCTGTCAAAAGGCAAACGTTTCCAGTCGTAATATTCTAGACTTTTAAACGTTTCCGGTTTAAAGGAAATCGTTACCGGTTGTGATCGTCCAGTCAGATGTTTTTTATTGCTGCCGCGTATGTTCAAACCTCAACATCAACACGTGTCCACTGGCAAAACGTTTCCGCTATGTAGTCTGTTTGAACCAATCAAAATAACCCTTACAAATATTCGCGCATATTGTATTCCTCATGCCCACCGTGCATCATGTCCTGCGCAAATTGTCCCGGTGCCAAAGATATTCTCCAAAACCTAATTTATACTGGAAACATTTGCCAGTGGAGATTTGCACGTGTTGTTGTAGATGTTGGAATACACGCGGCCCAAATAAAAAATCTGATTGGACGATCACAACCGGAAAAGTTATCCTTTTAACCGGAAACCTTTAAAACACCAAATTTTTCTTTTGACAGGAAACGTCTGAAGTCGCGAATTTACAACTGGAAACGTTGCTTTTTAACAGGAAAATGGCCATTCATAACATCTGATTGGTTGGTTCAAGTTTAAACGTTTAAACTTTTTAAAGCTTTACAATTTTTAAACGTAAGGATGCGTTTATGGCGCGAACGGCCCTTCATATACCTTGTCACAGGATGTAACTTGTGATTGCGTTTTAGCCACATACATTCGTGCCTGGTGCCACCTGTGCCTAACTTGAAATTAAATATATAATTGTGCGTTTATTTCATTACAAACTTATCCCCCAATAACCCAGCTACCAGATCTCATTAAAGCCCATAGGCTCTAGTTTATTTTAACACCAATGCAGTCAGAGGTATATATAATATAACCTGTTCTTCCTTGTGGCCCTCATCAACAGTTAAACATATACATGTAGCAGAATATACAGTTTTGGATGATGGAAATAAATCTGACAATGAATAATTACATAATAATGACTAAGGTAAATATATATACATGTACATGTACCAAGCAAGTATATCTGACAGTAGGAGGTATACAGTCTGAGGCTATGAGAATAGACATGTAAACCGATAGTAATTTCATTTTTACCACATGGACCGTCGCACTAACTGTACATGTATATCTGACTGTAAGTGTTACCATTATCTAATCTCTACAGGGGTATATTGTTTTATGACCCATCTCGTTGGAATGTTAATGACTGTTTTAATGTCGAGCTACATGTATCTGTCACAAGAAAATCTACGACAACAAAACAATCGTGTAACTGTAAATGCAACGGAAAAAAAGTAACTGATACATGTTGCTTATTCCAGGTTAAACACAGGATTACATAGCGAGTGTGTCCTGTTTAATATATTATCTATATTATATATGTACGAGGTTGGTGCCATGCTGTATATTAATTATTTTCACGCTGATCATTAGAGGTTAATTTCATGCTGTCAGTTTATGATCGTTTTCATAGCCTGGTCCAGCATATATATGTATAGCCACTCCAAACATGTTTGAACCCAAGTTACCATAAATCTTCTAACAATTCAATTAACCTAAAAGATCAATCTGTCGTTCTAATAAATTTGATCACTCGGGCTTTAAAATCATTAAAGGAATTGATCCATTCACCTTTTACCTTACTTTCAATCAAAACATTGTCGAAAATTGGAAAATTGCAACCTTTGCATTGCAACTTTAAAATTGACTAAGGAATTATGAATTATCTGCTGGATTTTGGAAGACCATTTTGTCCACTTTCCACATTTTCCCCCCCTTTTTCCCTGATTGAAGTATTAAACTCCAGGGGTAGAAATAGTCAAAATCATCAGCAGGACAAATGTCCTGCTGGTCAAAAAAGTTACCGGACATTTTCATCTTTGTCAGGACAAAAGTTATTGTCAGACAAACTGATGTTGTTTTGCTTCATTGAACTATTTCTGAGATTTGCTGAACCAGTCACAAATGAATTTCTCAAGCGACCTTTGCCTTTTACTTTTGGTTTATCTCTCACATATAAACGTCCAGAGCTGTAATCATACCATGGTAGATTTTTCTTAAAATCGTCCTTAAAATTTCATGTCGCTCCCACGCTAGATGGCGGTGATGCAGGCAGAGCTTTTGTCTGTACTATTGGGCAATATTTCCGATCTGTCTAATTCCCCTTGGTCGCAGATTTTTTTTATGTAAAGTCAAAGTTTTACAGGCCCGCCATTTTGTCGACCGAACATGAGGTTTCCCTCAATGTACACCTCATTTCGTGTGACCGACCAGCTTCACCCGACGGCCTATAAAATGTAGGTCACGAGGAATGCCCTTTCAACATTCCATTCCCCAACAACAACAACATCAAGCATGGCGAGTGGACTTTCGTTGAAATTTGCACATGAATTCGGGGAATAAAACTAAGATGAAGCGGTTGCCTTTACAAGCGATCTCATAGCAGGTTTTGTATTTTCTAGAGATTCAGGGCTGATAAACTGCGTCGGACAATTGTCTGAGGGACAAACCAATTTTACCGGACAGTACGTTTTCTTGCCTGACATGTCCGACAAATCAATGTATATTTCGTTCCCTGAACTCCTGTGGGTCTCCCGGAGTTGACCTGGAGTGTCGTTATACACCCCCCTGGTCATGGTAAGAATAGGCCCCAGCTCCTCAGACAGCTTGCGGCACCCATGGGGATCATCAGTGTAAAAAGGAATAGGACCCTACCCTTGGGGTTCCCGGGTGTGATAAGGAATAGTACCCTAACATTGTGATATGACCGAAATGAATGCAACATTAAATCATATTCACTCACTCTCTTGAAGTATAATATACATGCATACATAGAAATGATTTAATGTCCAGTAATCATGAAAATAGTTTGTTTGCTACAATGTATATGGGTGTTCTGAAACTGGTGTACATGCTTCTATTTGAAATAGAGAATCATTTAGATATGCGTACATCTAGAGAAACATAACAACCACCCCCCCCCCCAAAAAAAAACCCCCAACAATTAAATATAACCTATCTCCTTTAGTACATTCACTTGATATTGTAGTAATATACACCTACAGTCAAAGATTTTCACTTCAGTAAGCCTAAGATACAGAGATCAAAAGCAAGGGATCTGGTTCCAGTTCCATAATATGGCTTGTCCTTCATAACTCCTATAAAGGAAATTGATCCAGGACTTCGAGAGTTGTCTCCCCTGTTGTGGTTTTGTCAGATGTCAAAATGGTCTTATATGTTTACAAGTGACTGCCTTCACATAGTATCCTAAATCATAAGGGTTCACCATGTTCATGAGTTGAAATGTTTAAATTTTTTTGCCTGTCTCAGGTGAGAATGATTGCTACATGTTCCCGTTTCATCCCAACAAAACAATAGTGTAGCTTTTGTTTTGTAATGCTGCATAAATATGAAAAAAATCTTAAAAGTAAACGGATGCTAGATTAATTTGTGTCTAATTGATAATGCATTAATTAATCTGTTGGCATTTTCCTACATTCAATTCAAATGTTTTTACCCCTCAGCCCATAGGGCTGTGGGGTCTTGTCGTTGCCATGTACGTACGTCCGTCCGTCCTAGCGTCCGTCCGTCCTAGCGTCCGTCCGTCAACATTTTCTTGTCCGCTAAATATCTGCAGATCTATGAAGTCGGGCCTGACCAAACTTTGGTGAGAGCTTCCTGAATGTTGACAGATGAACTGATTAGATTTTCAGATGGCTATGATGATGTCATGATTTTTAATTATTTTTTTTATTATTTATTGATGGCGTAGCTTTTGCACTGTTATCTATGCCCATCAACATGTTCTTGTCCGCTGAATATCTGCAGATCTATGAAGTCGGGCCTGACCAAACTTTGGTGAGAGCTTCCTGAATGTTGACAGATGAAATGATTAGATTTTCAGATGGCTATGATGATGTCATGATTTAAAAAAAAAAAAATTATTATTTATTGATGGCTTAGCTTCTGCACTGTTATCTATGCCCATCAACATGTTCTTGTCCGCTGAATATCTGCAGATCTATCAAGTCGGGCCTGACCAAACTTTGGTGAGAGCTTCCTGAATGTTGACGGATGAAATGATTAGATTTTCAGATGGCTATGATAATTTCATGATTTTTAATTTTTTTAAATTTTTTAATTTATTGATGGCTTAGCTTTTGCACTGTTATCTATGCCCATCGGGAACCCTTGGTTGCATGTTTCGTTGTGAATTTTGAAGATTCCCTGATACAAGAAAGCCTGGTCCATTCATGATTCTCATTGAATGAAGGACAACATTTTTCTTAAATTTTGCTATTAAATCATTCTATTCTACATCATATGATTTATTCTAAAACTTTTGCATGAACCATATTTGTGTCCACACATTTAACTGGTACAACATAATGCTTCAATTTTTGTCACCAAACATGTTACTGTACCTTGGAAATTATGTAAAAAGAGTGATTAGGAGAGCCCATTTTTAGCCTGACTCTGTGCAATTTTGAATCAGTTTGCATACCTGGAGCTTATGCCCCCCCTTGGGATTTTTTGCAGGTTCCGATCCCAAACTCCCAGTTCCTTTTCGTAATTCATTATTGAGGGTCCAATTTTTTTAAGTGAATTTCGGCGCAAAGAGCCTGTGATCAATGACAAAACAGAGGTTTATTAACATGAAATTCAATACCCAGCTATGCAATCGGATCGATATTGAGGCTTCCAGAAGCTTTTTCTAGGAGTATTTCCTTCAGAAATCCTTTCAAATTGAACAACAACAACACTTTCGTTTTTTGTTTCATTTGAGTTTTGGGTGCCCATATGTTTTCCAAAACTAAACTGGTTCTAGATGCAGCCCTGATCCTACTTGACTAAAAAAAAACAGGCTGAGGGGTCCACGCACCTTTTAGGTGCTTGCCTGCAATTCATGTTTTCTTAGCTAAAGTGAAAAACTTTTTAGTTGAGTATCTTGCTTTTGAGACAGTAAACTTCTTGTTCTACTTGTCTCATACAAAAAGTACCTGTCAGAGACGACACTTTTCTCGCATTGGGAGTAGGGGTATGAAATTAATACCTGTCCTCCTGTCTCTGATACATATTTTTTGCATGAGATAGGTAGAGAAATAAACTACCTGTCTCAATTGACAGGTAATTCATTTTTGCTCAAAATCTTCAAACTAAATGCAGGAAACTACCAACAACATTATTAATTAGACACAAAGTAAACTAATTAAGCCTCCATGTTCTGAACGATTTTTTCTCCATATTTCTGCAACATAACAAAACACGAAGGCAACAATATTATTATTTTGTATCATTAGCGTATTGAGGCTACTGTTAAGAGGAGACAGGTAGAAATCTTTCTTACCTGTCACCTGAGACAGGTACTGTACTTTTTTGTGTATTTCATCCCCTGGAAGTTCCTGGCGATAACATCATGCATGCACCTATGTGTACATGTACAGTGTGAATATTTTATCAATATGTATAAATGAATGTGTCTCTCTTTTCCAGCTCCCCCAACCTGTGAAGCTGGCCGGTTCCAGTGTAAAAACCAGCAGGGCTTGTGTATACCTGAAGGTTGGGTCTGTGATGAGGAGGAAGATTGCGAGGATGGGTCTGATGAGGATGTCCACCTTTGTAAGTCTTCTGTCTAACATGTTATGGGGGGGCGGGGGAGATAGGTGTCAGACTAGGGAGGGAGATCAGAGAGGTTCAGTATAAGGAAGTGGGCCTGTGTGTACCTGAAGGTTGGGTCTGTGATGAGGAAGAAGATTGTGAGAATGGGTCTGATGAGGATGTCCACCTCTGTCTAACTTGTTATGGGGAGGAGGGTGATGGGATAGGTGTCAGACTAGGAAGGGAGATCAGAGAGGTTCATTATAAGGAAGTGGGCCTGTGTGTACCTGAAGGTTGGGTCTGTGATGAGGAAGAAGATAGTGAGGATGGGTCTGATAAGGATGTCCACCTCTGTCTAACTTGTTATGGGGAGGGGGGTGATGGGATAGGTGTCAGACTAGGAAGGGAGATCAGAGAGGTTCATTATAAGGAAGTGGGCCTGTGTGTACCTGAAGGTTGGGTCTGTGATGAGGAAGAAGATAGTGAGGATGGGTCTAAGGATGTCCACCTCTGTCTAACTTGTTATGGGGAGGGGGGGGGGAATGGGATACATGTAGGTGTCAGACTAGGGAGGGAGATCAGAGAGGTTTATTATAAGAAGGTGGGCCTGTGTATACCTGAAGGTTGGGTCTGTGATGACGAAGAAGATTGTGAGAACAAGTCTGATGAGGATGTCCACCTCTGTTTAACTTGTTATGGGGAGGGAGAGGATGGGATAGGTGTCAGACTAGGGAAGGAGATCAGAGAGGTTCAGTATAAGGAGGTGGGTCTGTGTATACCTGGAGGTTGTATCTGTGATGAAGAAGATTGTGAGGATGGATTTGATGAAGATGTCCACCTCTGTCTAACATGTTATGGGGAGGGGGAGGATGGGATAGTTGTCAGACAAGCAGACAAGGGAGGGAGATCAGAGAGGTTCAGTATAAGGAGGTGGTTCTGTGTATACATGTACCTGAAGGTTGGGTCTGTGATGAGGAAGAAGTTTGTGAGGATGCCACATGTGGGTCTGAAGAGGTCTAACTTGGGGAGGATTTAATTTCAAGCAGATAAACCTGAGCAAAATTGTTGATACATCTAGCAGCAGTGGCAGTGCTTGGAAGTGGTAGAAAATGAGTTTTCTATCATCATAGTTATGTTGGTCCGATTTGGAGAAAGTGGAAGATTCTCATAATGTAATGTTCGTCTTGGATTTGAAGCACATGGCACTCTCTTTAATAGCTAAATATAACTGCTTCAAAATATACATTGCATGTCTTCATTTGTGCATATAGTGCATTCCATGCCCATGAGGATTTTGTGCATCTACGTGCATATATTTTCACATTTGAACATTGAATTTTTGCTCCTTGGTGCACATGATGCATTTTATTTGAAGTGCATTAAAAGCAGCATGCTCTGTGTACACATGCATTAGGACATGGTGGTCTTTTCTGATTCAATTTCTGGGAATACATGCATTCGTTGAATGAAGCTGTACAATTGGAACTCTAATAATTTTGCAAGTTTGTACTATTTGCATGTGCCCCCTGTCCCCCCCCCCATTTCTATTTTCTTTGAAGTTTTTTTGCGAATTACTACATACCACATTGTACTGGGGTCTTGATGCTCTATGACTGGTGCATTGTTCAGTCCAAAATCTATTGCATGAATCGTGTATACGGTGTTATGCTTTGACCACTGTTTTCAACTGAGTCATTTATACCATGGTCCTAGTTACCATTGTCATTTCGCTGTCATCTTTTTGGTTTTGCTTCATATATCTGCATTCTTTGAGATTTTGCTCTTCATAAATCTGTGTACAAGCATATTTAGGGACTCTGGTTGTCTTCTCCCTTTGATTGCAATTGTCATAGAATGTTTCTCCTCTCCAGCCCTGCCTGATAGTCGTTGGTTTCCCTTGACAAAGAAATAAGCATGTTTTCAATATTTTGTTGTTGTTGTTTGTTGGATCTTGGCAACATGGAGTTTGTGCATGAAAATATTGACTTGCCTGGTCATTGACATTCATGTTAATGGGTTACATGCATCTTAATAAGAGAGGCACCATGTGTTTCAAAATGAAATGGACTTCAAGGAAATTGGTTGAAGGATATATTTAAACCTTCCACATATTTGATTAAGAGGGGTTTTTTTTGCAATCGGGATGGATTCTCTTATTAAATTAGTCTCAGATCAAAAAATTTCTCATGTAAAAAGGGGAATGAGAATCATGAAAATATACACAGAATGTTGAGACAAAAGCATGTTTTGAACAAAGCAATATTTTATTTGCATTAAAATGTGACTAATGTACAATTGGCCATGTCCAATTGATTGTGATGCCTTCGAGATAAACTGATGAATTTCTTCGCCGAGTGGGTATAACCTGGTTTGATCTTGATCAGGCGGTTCCAGTTTTCGGGATGTATGTTAAATTTGTCTGTTGATCTTGAAAGTGAGTTTGAGACGGTACATGTATCATACTGGGTTTGTACATAAAAAGATACAAGTAAATTATCGAGAAAACTTCACAATTGATTGGACATGAGCAATTATAAGTATGTTCTAGTTTCAAATGCATGATTTTATTTTAACTCATAAGTATCAGAGCATGACTATTTGATTTACACTACAGTTATAAAATTTGAATGCACTTGTTCTGTTCATAATGATGTACCATTAATTGATGTGTTTTTCCAGTTCTGTACAAGTTGCACAATGGTTCCTTTGTTGAAGTTCCAATGCATTGTAGCTACACGTGGAAAGACGAGAGATTGATTGCTCTTCAAATATTTCTATTTCGATTTCTCCTCTTTCTCTTGTTCATATGGAATCTCATTGTCTTTTCTCATCACTAAATCCCTGGCATTTCTACATGAACTGAAGCTTTGAACACTTATAAATTCTCTAAAAATTCAAAAAAAATCATTTCTATGATAAAATCTTTTAGGAATTATCAATTTCTAGAGATAAATAAATTTTCTAGAAATTATTACATGTAAAAATTCTAGAATTTCTAGAAATTAATGCATTGTAATTGAAATACATTTTCCGAAAATTGATAAAATTTTCTAGAAATTAATTTTTCTCTAGAAATAAATAAATAAATTATATCCAAATTACTGAATTTGCTAGAAATTAAGTTTTTAGAAAATTATGACATGCAAAAGTTACTGAGATACATGTAGCAAACTATATGCCAGAGATGTGATGATGGTGGGATCCAGTCTACCCTAGCCTGAGAGGAGGACCTGTTCTCACCCCTTTCAGTCCTCTACTAATACTTAACTCATCTTTGTTATATTAGGTAGCACACATAAGAAAAACAAAGGAGCGCGCATCAGAGGTCTGTATTACAATAAATGTAATTGATATAGGCTCATCAAAGTTAAACTTTCGTGTATCATCACCTGCTAGTCTCACAAGTGGGTGGGGCGGCCAGAACTTATTTTTATCCTTCTAGTTAGAGCATTAAGTATGTACAAGTTTGATGGCTCATATTTGATAAGCATTGAAGATGTACTCTACTCCCTCTAATAATTCGATCACAGACAGTGAAATTTCCCGCCATGAAGTATAGGGGTGATCAGATTTATTAGAACAAGAAGTTGTCAAAATGTTCAAAATCATGCAGATAGTCCGTTATTTCTTCATCGTTTCAATGCTTTTAGAGGGTGATCAAATTTATTAGAACAGCCTATGGAATTTTGTTCCCAAAGTGAAGGATGATTGAATTTCGATACTGGTAATTGAATTATTAGTGGGATTAGGCCACTGTTAATTAATTGTTTGTTTCTTGTAACCTTGCTTGTAAAAATACACATGCTGAGTGTGATAATTATTAACTTGCAAACCAATTGTATACAAATATGAAGAAAATGAGCAAGTTTTACTCATGAAAATGTAAATCCCTCATGGATTTGAATTATTTGCCCTCAAAATATAGATGAGGGCTGGTTACGGGAAACAAACCATTAACTAGTAGCGGCCATACCGTAACTGTATGCTTGGTGTAACCAGACTATTACAAATTTGATCTTCACATAATAGCCTAAGGTATGAATTGGTGCGCAGGCTGATGTGAGAATTGTCATTTCTTTCTTTGGAATCTGCAATTGCCCAGAATCTGCGGATGAATTTTATGGGCGAAAAATAAAAATTTGTGGCGAGAGAAAAATTTATAGTTGAGAGGTGATAACAAATGAAAGATTAACTAGGATGAGCCTAATGTTGGTTTTTATGATGTTTACTGTTGTAAAAAGCGCTAATATTCCACCAGTGGCTTTCAGGTGTTGGCTTGCTTTTTCCTTTCCTTTCCCTTCAGTGCCAGTGAGAACAGGTCGAGTCGATAAATCAATAATTTGAGGCTGTATATATTACATCGGGTATTTGTTAAGCTAACCTGACTAGCAAATATGTTGATGTGGCCCTGTTTGTTTCTCCTCTCTAAATATAATGTAATTCCAGTTGGCCCAGATATAAAAAGGTTGGTCACATGTACATGTTCTAAAATTTATATCATGAAATTTCGAAACATCCGTGTCTTGGGTACTGAGCCCTCCTGCAGACACTTTTACACACTCTAGAATTTGTCTTTATACAGATAAAAGTACGCTTTATAGCTATTATAATGTATATATTTGTTGAAAGTGCATTTCTCAACGATTTCCAAATATGTAAATGTAAATCCTTAGCTTGTACTGCTAAGATATTTGAATTTTAAAAAATTAATTTAAAAAATGAGCTTTATTTTTTTAAATGACTATTTTCAAAAAAGTGTTCAGCTTAATATAACTTACATCAATGGAATGAGAAGTAAGCCAAAATTGATAAAATTGAGACACTGATTTGCTGTTGGAGTTGTTTTCTACGGAAAATGATGATGTAAGTTACGATAAGTTGAATACTTTTAGGAAAATAGCATTTAAAAAATAAAAAATAAATTTTAAATTATTTTTTTTAAAAATCGGAATATATATCTTCTCGACCTACTGGTTTACAGTGAACAAATTTATGTATTTGGAATCCTTTCAACAGATATATACATTATCATAGCTATGAGACAAACTTTCAGCTTAACAAAGACAAATTTTAGAGGGTGTCTAAAAGTGTGGACTCCGTATCCTTTAAGAATACATCAGACCAGCCTCTTGAAGACCGAACGTTACAAGTATTGAAGTCCAGCCAGGTAGTCAAATGTAACGTCACAAAGCAGCATCAAACAAGGGCAGATATTAAATAAAGCGATTCAGATTTCATTTCTGAAGTTGGTGGGGCTTGAGTTACAAGTACCAACTGTGGAGCACCTTTCAAAAGCTTTAATTATACCAAAAGAAGTAAACAGTCTGACAACATCGACTAACCCATGAAGAAAATGTGAAAACCTTTGCATATTTCACCTTTACAAATATCAGTAATGATTCCATGTACATGAACCGAACTCCATGCATTTTGAGGACAAAATCAACTGATTTAAAGGTTGGAGGAAATTCCTTCATTGCACAGAAGATTGGAGGAGATTCCTCAATTGTGGAGAAGATTGGAGGAGATTTCTCAATTGTGGAGAACATTTTAGGAAATTCCTCAATTGTGGAGAAGATTGGAGGAAATTCCTCAAATTTGGAGAAGATTAGAGGAAATTCCTCTGTTGCAGAGAAGATTTGAGGAAATTCCTTCATTGTGGAGAAGATTGGAGGAAATTTCTCAATTGTGGAGAAAATCGAAGGAAATGGTTTATTTTCTCACCATTTCACACTCACTGGTACTGAAAGGAAAACTGCTGGCATACATAAAGCTTTGTCTCTGCTATTCAACCCAGCCTTCCTTGTCAACCCAAACCCTATTACACAACCCTATTTCACGGCAGTATCCTGTTTACCAATAGCTGCTTTTCCTAACCTGTGCTTTTAGCCTTTAGTGCTGTCACATTCTAACTTCTACCTTAAGGATGTCCGCTGGTGGTAAATCAAAGTAATTAACTTTTTGAATAATGTGTGTTGTTGCATTCATAATTGTGTAATATGAGGAAAAACAAAGAAAAAAATATAGGTTGGTGTGCATTTTTTAGCTGTAGGCAACGTTAAGTGGACTGACCCATGCTCAATTTGATAACCCAGAAAGCATAGGGAATAGCCCTATTTTTGAAGCGTATTCATGAAAAATTCATATAAATAGTATTTAACTTTTTCTTATATTCTAACTGTTTGCAGATAATCACAATGTCTATCAAAATTTAGTAAATTGGATGGATGTTGGTGTGCAAAATTCTCGGCTAGAAGGCTTTTAAAGGAAATCCCCGTCTCTTAACCTAGGGAAGGGAGATAACCCAATATAAAAACAGGCAAAATGGCTGCCAAAGTCAAAAACCACCAGCGGACATCCTTAAAACAGCATTCAGTGAAGGGAAATCTCAAATGGCGAAGACAGTAATGGGCTGATGTCTTATTGTCGGAGTTTGGGTAAGGAATCGATAATTCTGGTGAACTGCTGGGTGTGTTCCTTGTTTTGTTGGAACTTCTATTCCGCCCAGCAGTCTGCTACCGAAGGAGACAGCTGAGCATTCCATTGGTCACTTGCATGGCCTCAGTGGTGAATATATGGTACCTGTACCTGGAGATGGTCAGGTGGCCTCAGATCAACAAAGACAACATCTGCTGGTCAGTCACTGCAGGGATAGAAGTTTCGTACAAGTTTCACCTCTCTCTGGTGACAGCAATCATTTCTATCGCACGGTTTCATCTGAAAGAAACCTGAAAAAGAAGTACTGTTTTTATTGTACTCCCTACAGTATGTACAGTACAGGTTGTTTCACTCAGTGTCTTGTTTGATCTATTGGGCCAAGTATTGGGCCAAGTTTTTGTAAAATCCACAGAATAACCAATGTCAATAAGTGGTTCTAAAATTCTGACATTGTCACAATGTCTGGCAAAATACTTGTATGGCTTTGGCTGCAGAGCTGTTGAAATTAGTGAATTGTCCGCAAGTTTATGCAGTCTTTGGCTTAGCTCGAGGAAAAGCTGAAGCTGTTTTGGAGACGAGCTTCCAATTCCAGCATGTAGGGAGTCCAAAGAAAACCATCCCTGATTTCTAGATAGAAGTGCTGAATAATACCACAACTTATTGGTAGTTTTCAATGAATATGTGTGTACTGTGTGAGTTTACATATTGTGTTGTGATTATTTTTTGCTTGTGCTGTGTGGTTGACTGCTTTGCATTTTGTGTCCTACATTTGCATGGTGTTGACCTGCAACATGCTTGCCATAATATTTTGTTTCCTACATGAAAATTTAAAATATACATTCTTAGTAGGTGCAGTAAACCCTCTAATAATTCAATCACAGAAACTGGAACTTCACACCATAATATCGAGAACAGGTGGGCGGGGGGGGGGGGGGTAAGGGGGTTCTGTTCAGTTTTATAGAACATGGTCCAAAAATCAGATAATCCATTAATATTTCTTTGTTATATTTTCATGATATTAGAGTTAAATTGATCAGAACGGTCGAATAATTGAATTTTGTCCTAAAGATTTGGGGTGATGATTGAAGTTTTATAATGTGATTGAGTTATTTTTGAGTTTACTGAATATACACGAGCAGTAAACTTTGCGAGAACTGTTGCTCCCTCTCCTAATGCTGTCCCAGATAATATATCACAGACAATTTATCGTACAACATTGAAACTTCACACAGTATATAAACTGAAAAATACTAATTCCATTAAAATCTGTTGAGAATTGACGAAAATCACCAATACCTACCATGTTATTTTGGAGCTATGATGATGTTGATCTGCCAATGTTTATAACATGCAGGCTTGACGTCATGACGTCAAAAAATAACCTACAAATCTCCCATCTAATTCTTGTTTTTGCTATTTGTTAAGAACTACTAGAAGGTATTTTCTTGATACTTTGGAAAAAATTCGTACTTTTTGGTTTATCCACTGTGTGAAGTTTCAATATCCTCCGATGAATTGGCACCGAAATATCTCCGAAAACGTCGCCGATTTATTATCTGGGACAGACAGTAGATTTTGTATTGCGAGAATGATACACTCGTCAGTATTACTCTCCAATACATTTTCATCTTCCAGGAGAGTGATAATTAACTCTCCTGGGGGAAAAGTTAGGTGAGTGATATAGAGGGAGAGTGATCACTCTCCTTAAAGTCGAGAGAGCTAGTGCAGCAGGCCTTGCATTTTGATGTGTAAGATCATCTTGGCTCCTATAATACACCAGGTAGCTTGATGAGTTTTTCGATGGAACTTAATCACACCTGGCTTTTGGATAAATATTTTAAAATCAGCCCTGCTAGAAAAAAATCAGCTGCCCTGGTGATTGGCCTTAATTTGTCACTTGAGCTTGTGCGATCTTCAGAAGGCAAGGCCTCGTAGAGATCATTCCTCGCTGTCGCTTCTGCTACTACTCTATTCGTAATAGCAGTCTGCAGCTTTTGCTATGGTACCATAATTTTCATGACTAATCTAATATTTGTCTGTAAATATGAATTGTTTGATTATGCATTTTGTAGTGTAGGCCTAAATGACGTATTCGGACACAGTTGGTCCGTTTCTAATTCAAGTTATTGCATCATGTGATGTAAAATAAGAGGACTCTATATATAAGTTGTTTGAGAGGCATTTTTAGAAGTTGGAAAATAGTAACCAAACAAATTATTATAGATAACAACTTCTTTGTTTATTAGCTGGTGACCTTCTGCTGTAGTTTACTAACAGTCATTGCAATATTGCGATTTCAGCATTCGCTCCGTTTTGGTTTGAAAAATTACAATGGAATTTCAGCAGCTAATAAACGCAGTTGTTATCCATAATACATGTAATACATTTGGTGACCTAGATATATGTACTTTTCGCAGTACCGCTACTTTTGGAAAAATATCTGTGGTCCTTAATATTGACTCGTCTTATACTTGGAAAACAGGATAGTTCAGAAATTTTTTTTGGAAAAGTGAACTTTTGCTAAAAGTACTAAGTGTCTGGAAGAACCAATTTATAAATACTCAAGTTTCTGAAATGATGACAACAGTGGAACTCCTCATATATGAAGTGACAAATAGCTGTCTCACGTGACCTATGGTACAACCAGACTGCCTTGGGAGTGATTAAAAAAATCGGTCAGTTGTGAAACTAGTATGCTAAATTCAGCACTGGAATCCACACTGATCCAAGTCTAAATTTTTGCCACAGAATTGAAACCAGTATAATACAGGATAATATATCTTGATATCTCCAGGCCTGCAAGTGCCTCCTATTTTCGAGTCATTCCTATATTTTTCTATATTTTACTCAAAACCTTCTATATTTCCTATATTTTGAGTTTCTCTCATGAAAACGTATGCTCTGAAATGAGTCAAATTGGCATGAGGGAATACATTTCAGAAAAATCAGTTTAATCTCTCTTTCCTGATATGAGCAACTGAATGAGTCTCCTCAATTTACACCACTATGAACGCATTCAGTGGAAATAATTTGATTAGAAAACCACTAAGTTTGGAACATACAATGTGGTAGTGACCTGTCTTACACTCCTTTATTTCCTATATTTTATGGAGAAAATTTGTATATTTCTCCTAATTTTCAGCAAATTTCCTCCTATATTTTCTCCTATATTTTCACTGTCAGCCACTTGCAGGCCTGTATCTCTGACTGGCCTTACCAAACCTCTTGTGTATGGACTAAATTGATCTCCCCACACAGAACAGTTCTATTTCCATTGGCACTGCGCTGTCATCCAAAACATGAATATTGTTCCGTAGGTTCGTCTCAGTCCACTTATTTTCTCGTCGCATCTTTCATCTGTTGACCTAACTGTTTGCAATATTGCAGCATGGATGTTAACTTTTGAAATAATTAGAATTTGTAAAAATATTTCTTTTGAATTCATGTGGCAGATATGCATATATTACAGTAATTTCATTTCCTAACGTTTCAAACAGCTGGGTATTATTGCGAATGTCAGCCCGTCTTGAAACAATATCCGTTAAACACCTGTTCTCACCGCTGCAATTATATTTGCCACTTGACTTCAAAATGTTCAAACTAATAAAAAAAATGTGGTTCTCAAACCAGTTTCGATTTAATCCTTCACATCAGGCTGAAGCCAAAAACAAGGAAAGACAGAAATCTGTTTGTTTTTTTGGCTAGCGGTGATCGAGAGTCTGACCTGAATGGTTGGTCATGTTGTTCCCGTCTTGATCACATGATCTAATCCTGGTGTTTCTATTGGTAGGTGGCTCGCCCAATCAGTTTCAGTGTATGCCTAATCAGTACCAGTGTCCAGGTACAGAGCATTGCATTCCAATAGAGAATATTTGTAATGGAGTTCCTGACTGTGATAAAGATGTTGCGGACGAGGGCTCAATTTGTGGTAAGATGGTGACATGTTTTACAATACGATTTATGTTCGTATTCATTTATTTAATCCAAGTGGTGCAGTCATCAAAAGTTTTCATGTACATGTTGTCCCTGATTGTACAACGATGATGATCTGATAAACTCAGGCATGGGAATTTTCCTTCAACAGGCTTGATTTCAGACTTTTTCATCAAAATTTTGAAAAATAAAAAGTTGTCAGTTCTGTCTGAAATGTCCAAAAATGCCATATTCGGCAGATTCCACGATAACCTAGTCCACTAACACACATTTCCGTCAATCGTTGAAGGAACACGACATTTGCAACACCTATAAATTCAAAAATATCGTTAACAAACAATGTGCCCTGTATCTTACTATCTTAAACATGTCAATGAATTGCATAAGATGAAAATAAACAGGAACCCCTACGAATTCCATGTACAGTTTTCAATTTAGCGGGACAAAACAAAAATGACATCTGCAACATTTTTGTTACCTATGTCATTTTTCCGTCAAAATCTATTTTGTATATTTACAAGAAATTTCTTGTAAGACAAGCACTTGCATATGCTCAGTGGAATTGGGCCAATTGTATTGATGTATCTGTACCCTTGTCAGTGTATGACATCACCCATGCTGTAATACAGGGTCTTTTCAAAATTTTGCTAATGTCATTTCTGTCACGGGAGTTGGATGGAAATGACATTAGCAACGTTTTTCAAATGCTCATAGTATCCATGTATTGGTATTTAACACACTGGCAATGGTACATATATCTTAATAAGGTCAAGCTAGTATCACTGTAAATCTTTTTTTGAATAATTTAGTTGACTTTTGATTTGTGGTGATTATTGTAAAAAAAAGTATGACGGAAATATGACATTAGAACAACTGACATTAGCAACATTTACATTTCTGTCTCTCTATAATACTGCAGACAAGAAATATACCGGATAAGACTGTCTCTCCACAGGGTAAAATGGTTACACAACCTTGGTGGGTTTAGCAAACATGTACATGACAAGGAGTTAGTTTTTCAGTATTTTGAACGTTGCTAATGTCATTTTTCGGTTGGACGGAGAATTTGGTGGAAAAGTGGACTAGGTTATCGTGGAATCCGCTATTCCTGCTAGGGGGTGGACAATTTCAGACTTTTGAAGTAGATTTCAGACTTTTTCAGTGGTAACAATTCCCATGCCTGTTAACTTTTGACTGTAATAGAACCATTTTTGACGTAATTACCAGGAGTTGGACTTATTGCCAAGTCCCCTGCAGCTGGAGTGTTCTCGTGAGTAGAATGCAGCCTGAACCATTTAAGTTATGGATGTGAAATTTTGTAGGGATGTTCACATCAACGAATCAATGACCTGATGTTACGGAGCGTATCAATATTAAGAACGTTCACTTCTGAGGAATGGCGTCTGAAAACGAACTGGCGTCCGTTCGTGCTTCTTCTGAAAATGAACGTTTTAACAGCCTTCATTTACTCAACAAACGGACGCAGCGTTCATTTTCTTACCAAATGAATGCAGAGTTCATTTTTATCAAACGAACATTCATTTTATGCGTTCATTTTCCATTCAAAAACGAATGCAGAGGAGTTCATTTTCTGACTTTGAGTTTGTCGAAAATGTCCTAGACGAGTTCAAAAATGAACTCACATGAGTTCAAAATCGCATGCGTTCGCCGTTCTTAAGATTGATACGCTCCCTTATGGATGTGAAATTTTGTACAGATGTTCCCATCAATGAGGTCTAAGGCGCTTCGCTGGTGACCCGTAGCCGCACACTGCTGAACCAGCACGGGTTCGAGCCCAGCTGGCCCAAGTGTGAAAGTTTGTCAGTTACTTGCTGGTGGGCGGTGGTTCTCTCCGGGTACTCCGGCTTCCTCCACCAACCAAACTGACTGTCACCATATGAGTGAAACAACCCCGAGTGTGACATTAAGCCAAATCCCCTCCCTCTCCCCTTGATTATATGATGTTATGGATCTGAAATTTTGAGGGATGTTCACATCAGTGAGTTGACAATCCGATGTTGTGAAACTGACATTTTGTAGGGATGTTCACATTAATGAGTTGACGATCGGATATTATGGATCTGAAATTTTTGTAGGGATGATCACATCAATGAATTGACGATCTGATGTTGTGGATCTGAAATTTGTAGGGATGTTCACATCAATGAATCAACAATCTGATGTTATAGATCTGAAATTTGTAGGGATGTTCACATCAGTGAATTGATGATCCGATATTATGGTTCTGAAGTTTTGTAGGGATGATCACATCAGTGGATTGACGATCTGATGTTATGGATCTGAAATTTGTAGGGATGTTCACATCAATGAATCAACAATCTGTTGTTATGGATCTGAAATTTGTAGCGATGTTCAAATCAATGAATCAACAATCTGATGTTATGGATCGGAAATTTTATAGGGATGATCACATCAGTGAATTGACGATCTGATGTTATGGATCTGAAATTTGTAGGGATGTTCACATCAATGAATCAACAATCTGATGTTATGGATCTGAAATTTTGTAGGAATGATCACATCAGTGAATTGACGATCTGATTTTATGGATCTGAAATTTGTAGGGATGTTCACATCAATGAATTGACAATGTGATGTTATAGATCTGAAATTTTGTAGGGATGATCACATTAGTGAATCAACAATCTGATGTTATGAATCTGAAATTTGTAGGGATGTTCACATCAATGAATCAACAATCTGATGTTATGGATCTGAAATTTGTAGGGATGTTCACATCAGTGAATTGACGATCTGATGTTATGGATCTGAAATTTTGTAGGGATGATCACATCAGTGAATCAACAATCTGATGTTCTGAAATTTTGTAGGGATGATCACATCAGTGAATTGACAATCTGATGTTATGGATCTGAAATTTATAGGGATGTTCACATCAGTGAACTGACGATCCGATATTATGGATCTGAAATTTGTAGCGATGTTCAAATCAATGAATCAACAATCTGATGTTATGGATCGGAAATTTTATAGGGATGATCACATCAGTGAATTGACGATCTGATGTTATGGATCTGAAATTTGTAGGGATGTTCACATCAATGAATCAACAATCTGATGTTATGGATCTGAAATTTTGTAGGAATGATCACATCAGTGAATTGACGATCTGATTTTATGGATCTGAAATTTGTAGGGATGTTCACATCAATGAATTGACAATGTGATGTTATAGATCTGAAATTTTGTAGGGATGATCACATTAGTGAATCAACAATCTGATGTTATGAATCTGAAATTTGTAGGGATGTTCACATCAATGAATCAACAATCTGATGTTATGGATCTGAAATTTGTAGGGATGTTCACATCAGTGAATTGACGATCTGATGTTATGGATCTGAAATTTTGTAGGGATGATCACATCAGTGAATCAACAATCTGATGTTCTGAAATTTTGTAGGGATGATCACATCAGTGAATTGACAATCTGATGTTATGGATCTGAAATTTGTAGGGATGTTCACATCAGTGAATTGACGATCCGATATTATGGATCTGAAATTTTGTAGGGATGATCACATCAGTGAATGGATGGCCTGATGTTATGAATCTGAAATTCTGTAGGGATGTTCACATCAGTGAATTGACGATCCGATATTATGGATCGGAAATTTTGTAGAGATGATCACATCAGTGAATTGATGACCTGATGTTACGAATCTGAAATTCTGTAGGGATGTTCACATCATTGAGTTGACAATCCGATGTTATGGATCTGAAATTTGTAGGGATGTTCACATCAATGAATCGACAATCTGATGTTATAGATCTGATATTTTGGGGAGATGTTCGTATCAGTGAGTAAAAAATCTGATATTCTTTGTAGACATGACATAGGCTATAGCTGTGTTTAGCAGTTTAACATGATTGTTGTTTGATTTCAGTACGGCCTGAGGCTGCTTCCAATTTTAGCTGTGATCATGGGTTTAGAGAGTGTGATTTTGGGTGTAAGGACTCGCTACAGGGCCCTCTCTGTTTCTGTCGAGCTGGACTTGCTCCTAATGGTTCCAAATGTGTTGGTAAGTTTTCAGATTTATGTATTTTCCGCTCCGCTTCTAAAGTAAAGAGTACACACCATTGACTCCCATCGAACTTAGGCTCTCAGTGGTCTAAGTGGGGGTAGGAGAAGAGAGTCAGTCTAAAAGTGTTACTTTTTTCGATGTACTCTAGTTTGAAATTTTCTGCATACATCATACTTGAATGCGTTTTTGCCTTGATTTTGTTTTGTATTACAGCCGTATATATATAAAGTGAAGGTTTCTGCATGTGCTCAAAATTCTACTTTCTCTATTCCTCCGTAGATATTGATGAATGCGAATATGACGGATCATGTGACCAGGGGTGTACAAACACTCTGGGTAGCTATTCCTGTAATTGTACTGCGGGGTATACGCTCAACAAGACTAAATGTCATGCCGGTGAGTATACATGTCTTCTCTTTGTCTCAATGAAAAGATCCCGTTCAAGAGGGGCTCATCAAACAGGGCTCATCATACCGTCATTCCCGCGGTCATTGAAAATCCTGGAAAGTCATGGAATTTGAAAATTGATTTTCCAGGCCTTGAAAGTCATGGAATTTTATGTCTGGTCATTGACTATTGTGAGAGGTCATGGGAAAATTAAATGGAACTTGAAAGTATCCGGCCAGATCAATATTTCTCTTGATATTTTTTGTGAGATTCAAGGCAAATATTCTGAATAATTTATTTCTTAAAATTAAATTTTGGCCTCCTCAAAAATATTTATAGAAGACATTAAAAGCAAATAAATTATTCCTTTATCTGATACATTCTTATTCACTTTGGAGCATTCGAGTAATACATTCACAACAAGTTGGGGAGGGGGGGGTTACAATCATGTCGACTCATTTATATATATATATATATATATTGGGTGACCGATTTTCTTGATGCAGCCGTTATCCATAGAGAATTCTTGATAGGTCATGGAAAAGTCATGGAATTTGTCCATAAAAGGTCATGGAAAGTCATGGAATTTGTCCATAAAAGGTCATGGAAAGTCATGGAATTCAATCTGCATTTATGTGCATGAACCTGATATTGTCTGCTCATTGTGATGTGCTTCCATACATCTGCCCGTCAGCCCAATCAGAACTGCTGAGCGACCTGATTTTTGGCTTAGACCATGCTAGCATGAATTTCCTGTAAATCTGTTTACGGTAATTCCCCTAATAATTCAATCACAGGAAGTTCAGTTTTCAAATCTGTTATTCAAACACAGAGAAAAAGTAACATTTCCATTCTTCATTTAAATTGAGGTAAAGTCATATAATGACAAAATGTGACAGTTTGTAGCTGAGGCCATGAAGAATATTGCCAGATATAAGCTATTTTTGCAGCACTTCTGATGATCGAATTATTAGGGGAATTACCGTATGCTTTGTGCTGGAATCACTTGATATGGACTTCAAATCACGAATTATCAGTTACGGTAATTCCCCAAATAACTCGATCACCGAAAGTGCAACAAAAATGGATTATTGCTGAAAATATTCTTGATGGAACCATTTACAAGGTGTCACATTTTGTCATTATATGACTTGTCTTCAATTTGAATGAAGAATGGGAATGTTACTTTTTCTCTGTGTTTGAATAACAGATAATTCAATTATTCAATAACTGAATTATTAGGGGAATTACTGTAAACGTCTGTTCAAGTCATTTTGTCCCAGTGACGTTATCTTTTGTTTTTGGATCTGTCAGAAGTCACATAACCTCGTAATAGCCCAATATGAACTTCCTGTTCTTCGAGGAATATCTCCCGCTGGATATCTCGGAGAACTTGCGAATCTCCATCAGCAGTATCTTGCTGCCATGATATCTTGAGATCAACAGCCTTAGCTATATCTAAGCTACCACCTCACATGGTCAGGGAACAGAAACCTATTGAATATATGTGATGTGAGCCCCTTTCTTGGGGTCAGTTGGACAAAGTTTCCAACTTTGCTGAACTAGGTTAGGAAATATACCCACTAACAGGGGATAAGAGGACTCGCATTTAGAGTATGTTAATATATTTGCTTGATTATGATTATTCTGTGACGCGCTTCATCAAGTTGTTGCAGTATTCGTACTAATAAAATGTTTCCATTATCTCTTTACAGTTACTGACTCTTCTGTGCCAAAATTGTTATTTACAAATACTTTTAACATGAGACAAGTGAACCTTGATGGTTCCAGTTTTAGCCGACCCTATCTGGTGGAGGGTCACGAAATCAGTGCCATGGATTTTAACTTCAGAAATAACTCGGTCTGTTGGGTAAGTTGAAATACACAACAAATTTCTTCTGTCTGTTCTTTGATAGGCACCTGGTGAAACCATCATTTTATCAAGCGAATTTCTACGTTCCCACTTCCCTTGATATATCTGGCCCCTTCAACATGTTCAATGTTCAAAGAACTTATAAATAGACACGAGACGTCACTGACCTCGAAAACATTTGAAATTCGGAATGGGTCGTAGAAGAGCGTTACTGATTGGCTGACCTATTTTGTGAGCTAATACAAACACTATTTCGGGAGGAATGACGTCGCTAATTGAGGATGATGTCACTCTGCTCACGATTGGCTTGTACGTTCTGATTGGTTCGTCTCTGGTTCATAGATGAAAGTTACACCTCGGCTTTTGAACACTGAATGGTGTCGGATAAATCAAGGCAGGTTTGAAGTGGAAACGTAGAAATTGGCTGTTCAAATTTAGTTTACTACACATTATTCAACCTTCATTTCTTCTGGCTGTTATTCTCTTCAGCATATGCCAACTGTCCTATTGGAAAGTTGATAACCATGTGTGCCTTTCTGGATATATCGAGCCCTTATTTCATGTACATTACCATGCGAAGATTGAGATTGTGCAAATGTTGGGATTATTCATCTTCATTTTATCAAGCCAATTTCTATGTTCCCACTTCGAACCTGCCTTGATTTACCTGACCACCTTCAGTGTTCAAAATCAGAGGTCTAGATTTCACCTATGAACGATTGATGAACCAATCGGAACCTACACACCGATAGTGTGTAGAGTGACATCCTCAAGTAGCGGCATCATTCCTCCTAATATGGTGATAGTATATATGTACAAATATATAGATCAGCCAATCAATAACGCTCTTCTATGACACACATTTGAAATTCAACAGGTTTCGAGGTCAGTGACGTCTCGTGTCTATTTATAAGTTCTTTGAACATTGAAGGGGGCCAGACATATCAAGGGAAGTTCGAAGTGGGAACATGGAAATTAGCTTGATATAGTGAAGATGGGAATATCAGGCACAGAAAACTGTTTTTCATAAAACTAATGCGTGATGCACATGATTAAATATGACACTGGATTGCTCAAGGGCCAACTCGTTAACTTTGGAAAGACGATTTAACGATCTATTTGGTTCTCTTGATTAGCTCATGAAAGGGAAGAAGATGGGGCCTGAGAGAAGATATAAGAAGATGATGTGTGCTGATGTTTCTGACCCCAGTGTGACATGGACCATCCATACACAGACCAGTCTCGACTGTACGTGTCCGACCATTTGGCCTACTTTCTCACCAATTCTGATTGGAAATCAACCGTGATTTATTGCAATTGAGTACATGTAATTCTACATAGGTTGAATAATGATAGAAATAGTGGTCTATCTTCTTCGCTTGATTTAATTTCAAGTATTTTTTCTGTTAGAAGCTTTTATGAAGTTGGTATCCCAAATCCCAGCTGAATTCTGATTTGCAAATCATCGCCGCTTACCTTTCCTTGATTAGGACGTCAAGTTAGACCAGCCGCCCGAAGACTGAACATCGGAAATAATTTACGTTCGGCCAGACAATCTGATGTGACGTCACAAACTAACACTACATAAGGGCAGACAAGCAATGCAAATTTTATTTCTGAAATCAACAAGCCTTTGATAACGACTTCGGAGCACGTTTCTAGCGCTTCTAGGAGACAAAAAAATAAACTTAAATAAACCCAAACGAAGTAGATAGGCTGATATTGCCATCATTAACAAGCCCATGAATAATATAAAAAAGAAAATAAGAAAACCTTAAATTTCCCCTTCAAGCATATATTATCAAAGGCGAAGTTTCCTGTCAAAACTCAGTATTCTAGTCTTTTAAACATTGAAATTGAGATCTCTTCACATACAGTTATGTTACTGAGATAAAAAAAAAAAAATGCTGATCAAGTTCATTACTGATTATGCTCAAGTCTCTTGTTCTTTATTTCAGCTGTAGAACAGATGGCGTTTGACTGGTTATCGGGTAACTGGTATTTCACAGACCTGGGTAACTCGCGTATATTAGTGTGCACCTTACTAGGGAAGCACTGCTTATCTGTGATAGAAACGGGAGTCTACAAACCCAGAGGAATTGCTGTGGACCCATTAAGAGGGTAAGAACACAATCAATTTCTTGCTTGTAACTCAATATGGATTATAGTGTTGGATACATCAGTTCTCGTCAGATCACCGAAGTTAAGCAACGTTAAGCTCTGTCAATACTTGGATGGGTGACCGGATGCTGATGTACTGGCTGGACTGATCAGTGTCCAGGGTAATAGGAACTGTGAGCACTCTCATGTTCTGGTGCATGTAGGCAACGTCGTGATATGACTGAAACAAGGTTGGAAACAACGTTAAACCCTACTAATCACTCCCTTTGTCTTGTCCATGAAACATCGCAGAACTTTTATGAAATTTTTTATATTTTGTTTTCACCAAAGGCACCAACTCATTTTTGGTTTGTAGTAAAACATTATCTCTCCTTGTAGTTTATATATCTTAACTGAGCATTTCAAAGATGTTTCAGTGGAATGTTGAAATGGTATAACTTCATGCCAAAACAGACAGACAGACATGTAAATCGAGATGATAATATGACAAACTAAAATCATATCGCAATTAACTTAGTCCAGATCAGGCAATTACCTTTTAAATGTACAAAAATTTGCAGGAAATCCAGGGATTTTGGAGTGTTTATCATGGACTAAATAAATTGATAAATATTTCTATTTTATTGCAAAACAGCTATTTATTTTACTCGGACTGGGGGACGCAGCCGAAGATCATGAGAGCAAACCTTGATGGTTCAGAGAGTAAACCAATCATAACCACCAAAATCATTCACCCCCATGGAATTGCAGTGGACCTGGTCAATCAACACGTTTACTGGTCTGACGCCTACCTCGACCATGTGGAACGATCCGACTATGACGGGAAGAAGAGGAAAATAGTTTTCCATGGTGAAAAGGTACATAGGTGAATTTGTACATTATTATACCAAAACTTAAAGAGACTAATTGTGCTAGTGTCATCGCTTTATATTACCTGTGCAACCATTTGACACCAGGTTGCTGGAAGGTGTGATTTTTATCCATTCATCACCAACAATGTCAGTCCACTAACTTTGATCAATCTTTTGTGTGTTTTTTTTTTGCATACAACACCTCTTTGTGCAGGTCTGAAAAGTTCTTGTCTGGGTAACACTATTACTGCAGCTTGTGCAATAGTGCGTTATTAGTATGCCAGTGAAGCTGGGCACCTATCATATTATAATGTGGTTTTGAACCTTTTACAACCAAAAGGTGATGATTTGGCATACATGTAAATGCAATATTGACTGTGAATTTTTTTTATGTATTGTGTCTCATCAGTTGGACTTAAAAATGGCAAGAGCAGAGCTTTTAGTAGATACTGCCAAACAGATTTGTTTGATGTGTGAATTATGCAGGATTAATTCATTGGAAAGATTAGCATTACCAGATTCGCTACCTTACTTCCCAAATGTTCGCAGTTGTCATGACATTTTGTCTTTTTCCCGTATTTCAGGCCGAACACGTGTACGGTGTATCAATATTTGAGAACTACTTGTATTTGGCCAATCAGCACAAGAACGAGATCGTTCGTGCTCACAGATTTGGCGACCCTAAAGACCCTCCCAAAGTGCTAGTCAGTAAACTAACTCGACCCAGTGCTATTCACATTTTCCAGCAACAACGACAACCAGAAGGTGAGTGGCATCTAGAATTTTACACGAAGCAGAATGTGGCCAGGCATACCGGTACTGGAATAGGCCAATGTGCGCGACTGCGTAGGAAGCTCTAGGAGTATTGAAGGTTCCAAAATACAGCTGGACAACTTTCTATTTAGGAGCATTGCATGCTATTGGTTTCAGTATGTTTAGTATTACGGACTCGAAATCACCATCATTCCAATCCCATGAGCCTTGCACAAATAGAGGCTATGGATGAACAGGAAGCTCCTGTTCTTGATATTGATTGTTTCGCTGTTACATAAAGGTGTGAAATCAATAAACCCGAGAGTGTCTATCAGGGCCGTTGTAGGCACTCAACTATTTCTCACTTAAAATGAATATGACTCACATTTTTAGATGAGCAGATGATTGCTCACTTAAATCCTCTCAGTCTACATAGTTCGACATGGAGCTGTTGTCAAAATGCTCGCCTAATCGCCTTAAAAGTTCAAAGAAATAGAGCAGTTGACTGCTCAGTTGAGATTTTCTCATGGCAATGCCTGCATTGATTGGATAGCATTGCGCAAGCCCGGCATTACAGAACTGAACAAGCATTTCTTCATTGAAATTTTGATTGCCTATTGCCTATGGCAAATCCTCTAATAATTCAATCAGGAAGTGAAAATTTACCACAAATAAATAAGGGGTGATTAAATTTATTAGAATAGTAAGTTCAAAATCATGCACATACTCCATTATTTCTTTGTAATTTTAATGATTTGAAAATTTTTCAGAATGACTGATTGAATTCTGTCAACAAAATAAGGGGTGATTAAATTCTAAATTCTAAATTATTAGAGAAGTAAATAATTAATTAATTAATTATTATTACCTGATGAAACAGTCGTTAACTTCTCCAGATCCAGAAAGCTGATAAATAACTTTGAAAGCTGAAAATGGTTCTGCAGTGCTGCTCTGATTAACTACTGATCAAAACTTTGAACTTTCACTTTCACTATCATTTCAGCTGTTGATAACCCATGTGACAAGAATGGCGGATGTGACCACTTTTGCTTCCCACTCCGTCTCAGAAATCTGCCCAAGAAGAAATGTAAATGCCAGGCTGGCTACCTCATTGCCGACAGCGGCAAGTGTAAACGTAAGTCATGGTATCAGGTACTGACGCTCATGGATAAGGAAAGGGAAGCAACTTTGTCAATATCACATCAAATTTTGCGAGCAGAAAGGGGGGTGGGATTGATGTCCAGCTAGCAAAATACATAAAATTGCTTTTCACTTCTTGAAATATCAGGCTAATAAGGTGACAACATATCCACATAGAGCCTTGACTATAGTGAGGATGTATTTATCCACACAAATGACCTGATATTATACAAGTAGTTCGGGAAATTGTTACTTTACTACATCTGTCGCGTTGCTCTGGTCATAATGATATCAAATCTCGTCAATAACCCATAATTGGCATTTCACATGAACACAGATCCAGAATGTCGCGATTTATCAAATTATCTCAATCCTTCACATGATGAAAAATGGGGGAAAAATCGGATACCAAGGTGTGACTTCTGTAAATTTGTGATAACTGAATTTCATTTCATCTTAGTCTCTGATTCACTTCAGTTGCAATTTGATCTGCATAAACGTACTATTTATTTGACCTCTTAGAATGGCAAACTGTGTGTACTGCATAACAAACCATGTGAAAATTACCTTTCCAACAGCGGCCAATGTTTCCCAGTATCTAATCTACACCAATGGGAGACAGGGCATCATTCATGGAATCTCCCTGCGGGTGGGTGACAGGTCTGAGCTGATCACCCCTATAGAAGGATTGGACCGTCCCTTGGGACTGGCCTACGACCCTAAGAAACAGATGGTGTACTACTCAGATATTGGCAAATATCACATCAGCAAATACAGCCTTGAGAACGAAACTACGGAGGTGGTTCTAGACGAAGGTAACATTTATTTTCTGGAGTACTTTAACAGGTTGTACTATAACCTTTATGAGTTAAGGCCCTTGAATTTGTTACGTTCCTTCACTGCTTCAGAGGCTTTAACCCTTTCCAATGTATTTTCCTTCGCTGTCGGCCTGTCAGGCTGCCCGATCAAAATTGAGAACATCTCGAATGATGACCGAGCATGCATAAGTAGTTTTTCATGACGTCGAATGTTTGTATGATGTGAAGACCCTATCCTCGAGGACAAGCACTATGCCCGGCGACAGTCGGTATAAGCACGAGATGGAAAGAACAAGCTTCTAACAACCCACGAACCTCTGGAGAATTGACAGCGATTGACACCTTGATGGGAAGCTAGATGGCAGTCCAGGACGTGTACTCATCACATTAAGTTGTTCTATTAAATGAGTCCATGTTGGGATGTCAGTGTGCGAGTTTGTCCACAGAATGTACTGTTTGGTTTTAATGTTAAAGAGCGGCCCAGCGAGTAAACTATCAGATTAATACGGGGGCATATAATTTTGCTGGCCATTCAGTATCTTGGTGATAAAACATTCAGTATCTTGGTGATAAAACATTCAGTATCTTGGTGATAAAACATTCCGTAATTTGGTGATAAAACATTCAGTATCTTGGTGATAAAACATTCATTATCTTGGTGATAAAACATTCAGTATCTTGGTGATAAAACATTCAGTATCTTGGTGATATGGTGATAAAACATTCAGTATCTTGGTGATAAAACATTCAGTATCTTGGTGATAAAACATTCAGTATCTTGGTGATAAAACATTCCGTAATTTGGTGATAAAACATTCAGTATCTTGGTGATAAAACATTCAGTATCTTGGTGATAAAACATTCAGTATCTTGGTGATAAAACATTCCGTAATTTGGTGATAAAACATTCATTATCTTGGTGATAAAACATTCATTATCTTGGTGATAAAACATTCAGTATCTTGGTGATAAAACATTCAGTATCTTGGTGATAAAACATTCAGTATCTTGGTGATAAAACATTCAGTATCTTGGTGATAAAACATTCCGTAATTTGGTGATAAAACATTCAGTATCTTGGTGATAAAACATTCAGTATCTTGGTGATAAAACATTCATTATCTTGGTGATAAAACATTCAGTATCTTGGTGATAAAACATTCAGTATCTTGGTGATAAGACATTCCGTAATTTGGTGATAAAACATTCAGTATCTTGGTGATAAAACATTCATTATCTTGGTGATAAAACATTCAGTATCTTGGTGATAAAACATTCAGTATCTTGGTGATAAAACATTCAGTATCTTGGTGATAAAACATTGATATGTCGAAGGTAAATCCCCTAATAATTCAATCACCCCCCAATTTTGTGGACATATTTCAATCAGTCGTTCTAATAAATTTGATCACCCTCTAAAGTCATTAAAATAACAAAGAAACAATGGATTATCTGCATGATTTCGGACCATTTTATGAACTTCCTGTTCTAATAAATTTCATTTCCTCTCATTCTAAAGTGTGAAATTTGACTTCCTGTGATTGAATTATTAGAGGATTTGCTATAAGAAAATATCCTAAGAAACACAGGATAATTACATTTAATTTTGGTAGGTATCACGAGCTGTGAAGGGCTGGCTGTCGATTGGCTGTCTCGGAATCTCTACTGGACGGATGATGGCCAGCGATCTATCAATGTGGCACGACTGGATAATCTCAATATCCGTTTGACCCTCATCAAAGATGATGCGAGTCACCCCAGGGCTATAGTTCTCGATCCAACAAATGGGTAGGTACATTGGGAGAAAGTGCTGGGGACAAAGGGTTGATACGGTCATGAAAATAACTGATCAGAACGATCAAATGATATTGTCAAAGAAATGTGATTAGTTTATGACTTATCATTCAAGGTCATGAAATATGCATGAATATTCTACAGTGAAACCTGTGTAAGCTGTCCATGCTTGGGACCAGATTTTATGTCAGTTTTGACAGGTTTCTGGTTTATCAAGGCTCAAACACCTTCAATTTAAGTATTGGGACCCAAGATAAATGTTGATATTTAGAGGTTGCCTGGTCAGTTTACCCAACTGTATATTCTATGTATTCATATGCGACAGTGATACATTGGCAGCTGTGATTCCACAGATTTTCTTGGCCATTTCATAGGGCAAAAGTTATTAAAAGTTGTGACTATTGTCTTTTTGATGTGCTGTGGCAACCACGAGATGAAAGTTTTTTACCATACTGTTTATAGGTTTATGTATATCCATTTACTTTTATGATGACACATCGGTAAAGCACTGGACACTCCCATGCGAGATTTGAACCCGTGCCGTTGGCACCGATTCGCCAACAGAAGATGCAAGCGCTTCAAACCACTTTTTCCAAGAAATTGCATCCTAAAAATAAATGGATATAAATGTTACCTATTTTCTAAATGGCATTAGTATATATATTTATATGTTTGGTGAGGAATCATGATACAAAATGGCCTGCACAGTTCTAGTCTGTTTTATCATGAATTTGGTAATCATGAATTATCGCCCAATTCTGAAACGCCTTGCCTTCCCTCAGGTTTATGTATTTTGCGGACTGGATGCCAAAACCGTCTCAGGTTGACGCTAAAATCTGGCGGGCAAACATGGATGGTACCGAGAAAACCCAGCTGGTCACAAGTTCCATCCAGTGGCCTAATAGTCTATTCTTTGACCACGTTTCCAAACATCTATACTGGACTGACGCTTACTTCCACCGAATCCAAAGGATCAATGTGGACACCAATGTACAAGATGTGAGTAGTCCTCGGTTGGGATGTAGAATCGTTGTTTGTGCGTGTGTTTTCCGTTAGTGATTCAATTCACTCCAATTGTAAATGAAGATATGTCTGGGGAATAGGTATCGGCCTATTGATTTAAGATCACTACATGTAGGTCAAAGGTCACCCTTTCTATTACATTTTAGGCCATTCAAATATGAAAGTTTGTTTCTCAAGCTGGAGACTGTTGAAATCTTCATGAGGCATGAAGCTTTTTATTTTATTTTTCATTTTCCACTTTTGGTTTGGACGAATGCAAAACCTGCCAGACTGTCTTTTCTCCACTGATATTTTCTTATGTGCATATGGATAATCTACATCTCTTCTAAAGTAGATTATCATTTGTCATTCCTGTGCTTGGAAAACAGTTGAATGTCACAGCTGTTAATTTTATTTTTGAGCATTCCATCTAAAACACTAGATTGATCTAAACCAACAATCTTGAAAAAATGTAATTGGAAGAAAATTTTATGGGAAATTTATATTAATATATTTATACCGCAGGTCCAAATAACAGACGATCACCTAATAAAAGAAATAACTTTATTGTTTGATGGATAAACATGGTTCAGTTTATTTCCGAGACAAAATATCTTGTTCTCGTTGGAATCCCAAAAATATTTCACAAACAGGGGCGATAACCCTATTCTGGCTGGTTTCAAAAGAAAAAGAACCTAATTACCTTTCCTTGCCAGACCATGCGTTTTAATTTGGTGATGTGAGGTTTTCTGTTCCAAAATCTCAACAAAATTACTTATTACCCCCCAATAAAAGATATCAATAAATGATATCATCTCCAAATAGTGTTAAAGCAAACACCAGGTTGTTTAAAGCTGTAAGTAGATGACCTTTGAGGTTCTAACAGAATGAACAATAATACTGCTGCTGTTGTTTTTTTTTATTTACATTCAGCAATTTGACCTGGAATGCATTTGTCAGTATTTTAGGTTTCACTGTATGTACATGAAGAGAAGTTTTCGTATGTTAAAGGTTATACCAAATGACTCTATACTACTTTGCATTAAAACATGCCCAGTAGTGTTCGAAACAACAAATTAGTATTTTTTCTCGAATAATGTCGTCGAAGTGGGTTTTAGGACACGAATAGCACACATGTGGGGGAAAACGTATTGGAGCCGTGACCTCTGATGCATGATGTCACAACCTGATTACGATTGCGCCGTAAACGTCATATTCTATGATGTCAGACGTTGTTACGAAAGATTCACCCAACTGTGGGAGTTCTAGCGTGATGTCGCTGACATTTTGACGTCACAACAGGCATTTCAGCGAGATCGTCACAGGTCAAGCGGTCACAGCTTTCGCCATTTTGAAAGGGGCATGAAATTGTCGCACTTTACTGCTGCTATTTCCAACCTTGGGCAGTTTGAAAACATACAAAAATGTAAAACAAGTCTATATAATCATCTCTACAACAATTTAGCACAAAAAAGTAGCAGATTTTGAGACCATTTTGTATAACCTTTAAAGATATTGTGTAAAAAAAAAAGATAGAATATTCAAAACTATTTAGAATATATACTTCTATCTAAATATAATCATCAGTATAAAGCATTTTAATAAACCTGTGTCACAAACCTTTCAAATAATGGGAAATTGATTTGTGTGGTATTTAGTTTGTAAAGATCGAAATAACTCTTCTTTGAATGCTGTTACTATCAACAAAATAAACTAAAAAACTGAATAATTTTTTCCCTTCATTCTAGATCATTCGTCCATCCAAAGCCATATCTTTGCCATACAGCGTAGTAACTGTTGATGAGATGGTTTATTGGACGGAGTACACCGAGGGTGTCATCAATGCCTGGAACAAAACGTCTAACTTGACGCAAGTTTTACGGAATGACAGTGCTCCTCTTTCCATGATACTAGTGGAGACGAGAATTCCTGAAGGTATGAAATCCTGGTTTGTACATAGAAATTATCGTATATCCATTTCCGTATAAGTACTGGTACCAGCATGAGAATGCCATAGGTCGAAGGACCGAGAGCTGATATGGAGATCGATGGCTGATGTCATGGACGATATGGAAATGGGTATATTTTAATCTGCTTATCACACATTTATAGCTAGCATGGTAATTGACAAAATAAGTAAGCCTGGATATTATGTTTACTGAGCATATTTTATTGAAAACTGGACCCTTCGAAAAATGCAGTCAATGTTTCTTTGTCCCATTTTGATACACAAAATGTGTAAAAGCGATATAGATTGTCCGAAAAAACTTGAAAATTCAAGATCGATTAATATCGGATAACTATACATACCTCATAAACTTTTTAATTCGTTGCAACATCCATTAAAAACAGGTGAAAAGCAGAACAGTGTGCCAGGCCAGGCTTAAGAAAGACTCTGTGCATTGTCCATATCCTGATATGGAATGATGTCATTCTTCAAGTATCAACATGGCTGAATGTCAAGTATCGCAGTCGAATATGTGATAAATAACAAAAGTACATGTTAGGGCTATTCCAGCAAAAAGTGTGTGGGGGCCTTTGACGGCACTTTAAAAACGTGTCTGTAGGTGGTTGTACAAAAAATAAAATGCTCCCTGTAGGTACTTGTTGTCTCACTTGACTCCTTCCGATAGGTCCTTGGTGTTTTTAGATGTTCATTAATTTGTGTCGGTTGTGCATTCTTGTGGAATAAAAAAATAATGTCGGTTGGCTCGCCGTGTGGTGAAAATATATCGAGGAATTTTGCGAGTTTGACAAGGCAAATGTGCCGTTTGGAACTGCAAAACACGGTCATTTTATCGCGTGAAGTTCGGAAATCTATAAACCTTGTTCCCATTGCCGTACCCTGCGGATCCTCTTACATTTCGGAGTTCGTAACATGACCATGGACATGGCGAAGGCGGGCTTTGGGAATGCGGTGTACGAGCTTTGACGAACTAACAAGGGAGATAAATCGGGTAGCATTCAGCTTTTTCCGTGAACGAGGTCAGGTTGACATGACTGGTACCACATTTGTCGAACTCTGAAAACACGTGGTATCGGAAGTAAACACGCTTGTCGGGCCGTCGTGTGACAGACAGAATGCAGAGACGACCGCGACAATATGCGCAAATTGTATTGTAGACCTAATTCTTCTTGTATGAGAGCATGAACGATGTTGAGTGGAGATTTTGTTGTTTTTCTGACAGCCGAACGTAACAACAACAACAACAACTGCAGGTTACAACTCCGGGGAAAAGTCCTCATGATAATATTAGGCCAACCACTGGCAGGCAGGTTTTGTCAGGCAAAACAAAGGCAATCGTTAGGATATCGATATTCCTGTATATTGCAAAAAGAAACAAATGTGAAATCCAAACAATATAACAGGTTGGGTTTAATAGCTCATATGGGCTACTATTACTGTACCATGCCTAAGTTGGTTACATTATCTCATTTGGGGTATAGTACTGAACACCCTAAAGTTATGCCATTCTGTTTGTCCGAAAAAAATGAATTGTAATTGTCACAAGGTAACAATGGCTGAAGTATTAATAGCAGAGCTTTGGATTTTATTTTGCTACTAATGAGTAACTCTAGTCGGAATATCAAACTTCACAATAGCAGTATGTAAATTATATAGGTGTTAGTGTTTATCTTTCATTAGTGAATGTCTAGTCAGATGTTGATAATTGTTCCTATACGTGATACCAAAGAAACTTGAATTTCAACCCTGTGGTGTTCGCTTAATTTCTGTGTTTAGACCCTCTAATAATTTAACCACAGGTACTCTTCTAATCTGCAACAATTCTCTTCAAATATTAACTATTTTTCAACTCTGAACTCTTTCTTTCATTGTAATCAGCAGCAGAGGGGGAGCTAGGGCAAAGTGTGAACCCCCCCCCCCCCTGCTGCTTAATCAGTTAATTCTGGGCAGCTGTCCCTAAATATATGCCTTTTGTCCTGCAGATGTCACCTGCACTAGTTCTTGTGGTTGAATTATTGAAATGTAAAGATTATGTGCACAGCATATCTGTGAAGAAACTAGACAAATTATGTTCCTAAAATATTTCTTCTTAGTCCTTCGTGTGGTTCTTATCATTAAGTCATTATCATTAAGTAACGCGGATACAGAAGTATTCTTAAAGCATGTCTGCTGAAGAAAAATGCCATCCACTGCAAAGTATACATATAATAATAATATTCTTTATTTCATGAGGAAATCATGCCTGGTGGAAAAGCACACTTGTGATCCTGAAAAAGAGAAAGAAACATGTATTAAAAGTATCAAATTAATATGAAATTAAATAATTGTTGGTGGGTGGGTGGTTTGGAAAGTCAGTGAATATATACGGTGGGTGCTTGGTGAAAATTTTTGTGGCGTTTTTTAGAAAATTAATCATTGTTGGGAGGTTGTTGGTAAATTTCATAAAGGCGTCCGGTAGGTTCTGGGGGTATAAATAAAATCATGTCAGTAGGTGGTGGGTGTTTTTTGGAAGTGCCTTCAAACCCCCCCACACACTTTTTACTGGAATAGCCCTTATTGCTGCGACAACATCCAGTAGCTATCTTGTAAACTCTATTCTCAAGGTCTTTAAGAAGTCCTTGTAAAGTCCCTGAATTTTTGTAGATCAGGCACCCTGTCAGCGTTTTTATTGCAATTATTTCATGGTTGAAATATGAATATGCTGGTTTCAAGTTACAATCTAATCTACAATCAAATTTTTATTTCACATTGTTTCAAGTCGTGATCACACTCCATTAATTTAGTGTCAACTGTCAATCAGTAGGAGTTGTTCCCCTTGATGTGACTTCAGGTTATTTGTCTCTCTGTATCATACTACATGTACTAGTAGTCTCCCTTGCCTTAAAACAACTGACACTACTATTTGGGACCGCTTTATCCATCAGCAGATGGAACATCACTAAGCCAACATGCTTTGGCTGGTGTAAGTCCACGAAACTGGGTGCACATTTCTGACACTCTCAGAAGTGCTTAGAAAGACGGAATTAAAAAATAAACTGCCCATTATTTACTGTGAACATGTAGGCAACGAAAATCTATCGAATGTATTTTCTAGTACACCTCGAATACCGAAGGTGAATCTGTGATGACGTCCGCTCATTTCTGTCCTTTTTTAACACTGATTGACTATGATTCCAAGCGTCAGACACTATCGATTGGTTACACCGATTGGTATCTTGAGCACCAACCATTTGAAATAACGTGCCCCTGGATGTGTTTAGGTCACAAACCACTAAAGAATGGTCTTACTTAATAGGTAAATTGGCTGAACACATCTTGAGAAAATTAATTTTCCTAATATTTGCCACCTGATTCCTGGTTACTATCTTTCGACCCCAAAACTTCAATGGTGGATTGTGACCTGTGGGCTTATCTTCAGAATGGGAGAGAACTTCTGCCTCTGTGGAAAGGTTGATAGTATTGATATATACGGAGATGGAACAGAGGATTCAGTGATGAAATATCTTCACATTTTATTCAGGTGCCAATAATGGATGTGCCCTCAATAATGGGCAGTGTGAAGATCTTTGCTTGCCTAAGCCGGGTGGTGTTAAAAACTGCACCTGTAGGGCGGGTCGGAAACTGGACACTGACGGAAAATCTTGTAAAGGTAAAATTGAAATCTATACAAGGGAAGTGTTGATTAGTTCTAAATTATATATGCCTAATTATGATTGTTTAATCATGAACGATACATACTTTGTATTCAGTACTCATAATTAGGGAAATCCAATTTAGCAAAAATGTTCTGGTATCAAAATAACCCTCATTGAAAACGATATTAAAAACTGCAAATGCCAAATGCTGTGAGGGCTGTGTACTTCATGGATATAGCGGTTTTCTCATTTTCTAGAGTGCCCGATATTTACCTGTCCAACATAAGAGAATAACATTTGATTTGAACTCGGGGAGTTCATCCGCACCCAACGACCATCACTGGTGTTGTGCCTGCTACCAAGTTTGTTATTTGGTGTGCGATTACTTATGATCTTGACATCGATTTTCCTGTTTCAGAGCAGCCAGGTTGGAAGCCCTCAGAGCCTGCGTGTGATGAATCTGTGAAGTTTTCATGTAAAAATGGGCGATGTATCAACATCAAGTTGAAATGCAATGGTATCGACGACTGTTATGATAATTCTGATGAAGATAAAACTTCAACTTGTGGTAAGAATTCTGTATTCGTCAACCTGTGCTAAGAATTCTGTATTCATCAATTTGTGGTAAGAAATCTGTATTCAGGAACTTGTGGGAAGAATTCTGTATTCGTGTCTAGCACTGTAATATCACTTGTCTTTATTGCACCATGTAAGCATCCTGTCTGTGTCTTGTGCGCTGTCCTCAGTGTTTTACAGGGTGGATGGAAGGTGTCTAGTTCCATGCTACTTCAAAGATTTCTTCTTTGAATTAGCTGGAACGCAACTTGGCTGGGTGGTGCTTAGTTGGTTCGTCGCGATATACATGTAGCTGAAATATTGTTGAAAGTGACGTTAAATTCTATTCACTCACCCACTCCTGTAGTCGTCAAATTATAAATGTTCTCACCCAGCATGGTATTCTGAACATATCAGTGAAAATTTCCCTTGCCCTCTTTAATTCCTAGATAACTGGAGCATGCCAGCAACCGGACAGGTGCATTGACACAAGACTCCTGGTGTTCATTTGTGGTCTGTAATCATCTTCTCCAGCGTATATCTACAGCATACCATAGGACCGCTTTTTAACCATTCATAACTGGTGTAAATATGCATCAAATTATCTCGCCATACCAATAAAAATCATCCATTGATCACTGATAAAAAAAATACTCCTTACTGAAGCCATAGGGAAGAGAGGGATAGTATAAACCACAATTCTGAGGGAGGGAGTCAAGCATCCGTGTACCTGTCAGTTTGCCTGGGTGAATCCTTTGCAGGCCTGCAAGTGCCCCCTATACTTCCTATATTTTTGAGTCATTCCTATATTTTACTTAAAACCTTCTATATTTCCTATATTTTGACTTTTTCTCATGATAACTTTCACCAATGCTCTGAAATGAGTCCATTTAGGATGAGAAAATACATTTTAAAAAAAATATGATTACATTTAAATCTCTCTTTCTTGAACCAAGCAGCGGAACGGGTCTTCTCAATCACCACCACCATGGCTGCATTCGCTGGAAATAATTTTTTTAAACACCTGAAAACTACCAATTTTGGACACTCTTATTTCCTATATTTCATTAAGAAAGTTTCTATATTTCTCCTATATTTTGGCAAATTTCCTCCAATATTTCTCCTATATTTTCACTCTGAGCCACTTTCCTTTTTCCAAGAAATGGGAAAGGCAGATTGTAATTCTCAATTTCCCAGTTGTGTCCCTTGATCAACAAATTGTTTACCAATTCCCAGGTGAAGGAAGGATTTGCTCAATCTCCATGTCCTGAAATGACCGAGAATATTTTTGAATGTTTTTCAGCTGATCATATTTGTCCGGAGAACAAGTTTAAGTGTGACAGTAACCGGTGTATTAACCGGCTGTGGGTTTGTGATGGGGATGTTGACTGCCCTGGCACCGGTGAAGACGAGGACAACTGTACAGGAAGTATGTTTATTATATAATAGGGTGATTTCACATCACGTAAGTAACATTTGTGACAGTTCAGGGCCATATCCAGAGTTTATTTGGGGACACCCTTTCTTGCCTTTTTTTGGGCGCATTTGTATGTAAAAAGCATTAAAATTGACTGTAAAGTTTGAGCTCCCATACCTCTTAACAGGTATCAAAATGGCTCTGGATATGTCTATGCAGTCACATTTACCTCAATGTTTAATCACTCAGCCAGACAAGAAGAAAAACACTAGACACAGCTACGGTAATTTCCCTAATAATTAAATCACAGGAAGTTCCCTTTTCAACTCTGTTATTCAAACACAGAGAAAAAGTAGCATTCCCATCCTTCATTCCAACTGAAGAAAAGTCATACGAAGACAGATCGTGACACTTTGTACCTGGTGCCATCAAGAATATTCCCAGATATAAGGCATTTTTTCTGCATTTCCGGTGATCGAATTATTAGGGGAATTACCGTAAGTATAATTGGATTAGTATCCTACCTTCTGAATGGGACATGTTGCAACTCCTTTAATTCACTCAGCTCAGATAGCTTGATTTGTACTTTTGTCACATAAGTAACTTTCTGATTTACTTATGTGACAGAGTACAAATCAAGCTCTGTGAACTAATCAAGTGAAAGAAAGGAGTTATGTCCCATATAGAAGGTAGGGAACTAATCCAATATACTTCAGAGGTTGTAGCTGTTTCTTCTCATCTGGCTTAGAGAACAAAACGCAGCGGTAACTGTCAGAAATGTTACTTATGTGATGGTGAAATAACCCAATACCACTGTATTTTGTACATGGACTCCATATTGTCTTTGCGCTATGATGACTTCACCAGATCTATACCAGATGTAGAATTTGAATTCACAATAGAAACAGTGACAGTTTTAGGGCTTGTGACTCTCCTGGGGCTCAAAATTGACCAAAAAAGAAAAAAATTATTGCACATTTCTTCTAGTAACTAAATATTGATATCAAGCTGTGTGTCATATTTCCAGACCGTACCTGCCCAGACAACCATCGTAAGTGCAGCAATGGTCGTTGTGTACCTGAACACTGGTGGTGTGATCACGAGGAAGACTGCCCTAATGGAGAAGACGAGAAAGAATGCTCTAAACGTGAGTGCCCATTATTGGGAAGGGACTTAGAGATTTTGTTCGTTCGTGTGTCAGTGTTTGTGTGTTCTCCACTCTGTCTTGATGACAAATTGAGCTGGATCTGACATTGCTGTAATCTTGAGGAGGATTGTCTTAATGGAGATGAGAAAGAATGATCCGATTATGGCTAAGACAGCCCAAGATAATGAGGTTGATCCTGTTGGAATCCCATATAGCGATTTCAGATCCTCTATCTGTACTTATGTGAGAAAGCCATTTCACTCTTTGTGGGAAGATGTGGATAGTAACAGACAGGAGTTTCAAAAAACTGTTTCGATAAGCCATGATCAGGCGATGTAGAATCGGCCATACTCGACAGGGTTCCCAGCCACTCAGGGAAAATGATTTTCCAGTTTTCCAGTCAGGGAAAACTCGGGGAATTTGAGAAAAATACCCAACATCAGAGAAAACTCAGGGAAATTGATTAGCAAGAGAGGAATCACATGTAGCTGGCTACATGTTGGTTTTATAGTGCACACCAGGGATGCACATTTTCCTTCTTAACACCTTATTAAGGGCTTATCTAGCATAGCTTGAACTCTTACCAGGACTAATTATTTCATAACTGCATGCAATGTGACTGTATTCTGAACACACACCTTCTGGACAGTGGTTGTGCTTATTTTTTTGCATATCTGTTTGTTTTTTTTCATGTTAAAAGCTGTTGAAACATCACATATTTCTCAGGGAATTTGGGAAATTAATCCGGGAAATATCAGGGAATTTTGTTTCCATGAAAAACTGGGAACCCTGCTCGATTAACTCACGAACATTTACTAAAAAAGGAACCAGCCTCAAGGTATATTCCATGCCAGGCAGATCTCACAGTGAAACATATTCTGATCGACTGTATAGATTTTAAGATTGTAAAGAGATTCTTTTCATAAAGCAGCTACTTTAGAAGATCTCTTTAGTCGGGTAAAAGAAAACTGTATTTTAGGTTATTTGAGAGAAATTGGTTTGTTGTATAAGTTTTAATGTATGTACATGTTTTTGGTGTGTTGTGTTGATTACTTCTGGGTTGCTAGGTTGTTGACTTGTTTTTGTTGGAATACTTAGAATTTTGTTTGATCGCCGCTATATAGCTGAAATATTGCTGAATGCAACGTTAAATCTTAATTCTCTCTCTCTAATTAGTAAGCGCTCTTTTGTGGGATGAGATTTTGTCCATTTACCGGTGTGACCTTGTTTGTGATAACAAATTGAGAAACAGCTAACAATGACTCCATGTGTGGATCAAAACAGTGGAAGTTTATTCTTGAATCAAACTGTCAATAATGCCACATTTAGGCAGCAACACAACACAAATATGAGGTAATACAAAAAAGTACTTTATTAATAACAATATGTTCATTTGGCTTATTTGGGAGCAGACTCAATTCCACCAGCTGTGTTTGGAATCACGACTCGAGTTGAGCAGACCCTGGGGGAACCCAGGTTGCAGTGGGATTGAGCACCACTGGCAACTGAGCCGGGTCTGGCACAACTGAGTGTGTTTGTTTTGACAGCACGACTCAAGTTGCACGGACCTACAGGTTGCAGTGGACTTGAGCGCCACTGGCAACTGCATCAGGTTCGGGACAACTGAGTGTGTTTGGGGGCGTAAAAGTGGAGTCCTGTCCCTGCCGATGGTTGGGAAGGACGTAATGTATGCCCCTTTCCACCAATGGCTGAGAAGGATGTGGCATGTGCCCTGTCCCTACCGATGGCTGGGAAGGTTGTTATGTGTTTCCTGTCCCTACCGATGGCCGGGAAGGATGTAATGTATGCCCTGTCCCTACCGATGGCCAGGAAGGGTGTGGTGCATGACCTGTCCCTACCGATGGCCGGGAAGGATGTAATATATGCCCTGTCCCTACCGATGGCCGGGTGTGACCTTGTTTGTGATAACAAATTGAGAAACAGCTAACAATGACTCCATGTGTGGATCAAAACAGTGGAAGTTTACTCTTGAATCAAACTTCCAATAATGCCACATCATAATAAAAACATTTTGAACCCTGTTATTAATCCACTGGATTGTTGTTTCATTTTCTTGTGTGTCCTATTGATGTACCCTCAGAGTACCAAGAATGCGGTGTTGACCAGTACAAATGTGATAACAAGCAGTGTATTCCGTATGCCTACCGATGTGACCGAGACAATGACTGCCAGGATAACTCTGACGAGGTAATTATACATGATCACTTTATTACCCCCAACGAAGGAGTGGCCTTCACCTGAGAAAAAAAAAATTAATGAAAAATTGTATTTTTTCAATCCTGCACAATATGCTGTGTTTCATACAAAGGAAGTTCTGTCAGGTAAAAGCTCTCGAAAGTGACAAGCTGTATTGATGGAGATTTGAAATTGGATTTTTTCTGTTTTTCACTTTTTCATATAATTTTAGTGGGAATTTTTAATATCTGAATCATGATAACTTTACCCAAAATGATATTGTTTTGTATTTCTTATTTTTTGAACAGCATTTTTTAGACTTAGAAGCAGAAAAAAACATTGAGGCTAAATACTGTGGCATGGATATGTTATTTATCCCAAGAACTGAAAAGATAGCTTGTGAAATTTGTAGAATGTTAGCAGAATTTCTCTCTGCAGTTGCCTGAAGTGGAGTTTTGCCATCTGAATAATTAGAAGAAATACAGTAGGGTGATACTGAGAACATTGGAATACTTTTGGTTAAAGGTGTCCTATTTCAGTATGAAAAAAATGCCTTCTAAAATGTGTACGAAAGAATCAAAAACAGACAAAGGCCCAATTTCAAATGTCAGTCGACACTGTTTTACTACCCTTTTGACACAACATTCCACCATCATTGACCATATATGCCTCCAGCATTTTGTAAGGAATGAAACTACTCTGGCATTAGTATAGCGAATGGGAATTTGGGAATAAATATTTAAAGGTTCTACGAAATGGTCCCCACACTTTTTGATGCTAAATTGTTGTAAGAGGGTATATTTGACATTTAATAGTGGTTTACGGTTTCCGAGAATGGTTAGAGTTAAAAAAACCCAGAACCTGAAACCCTCTATTACCATGGTGATTGGAAACGGCGAAGACTGTGACTCGCTGACCCATGACGCCAGAGTCTGAGTATGATAGTTCATAGCAAATCGTAGCAAATTTTCTAGTCAACATTTCCATTGTAACACCAACAACGTCACAAAACCAAAACGTAATGCCTTTGTTGATGTCATGATGAGGTCATCATCCACAATTGTTGTGCAACGCACGTCGCAATAGGATATCCGACACTGTACAGACTGGTCAATGTTATGTGACGTTATCGTAATCAGACTCTGATGTCACGGGTCAGAGGTTACGGCTTCGGAACATTTTTCACCCCATCTGTTTTATTGTGTTAAAAACTCCAATTTGATGTCATTTTTCGTAGAAAAATAATATCAACTTGTTGTTCACATGGCTCCCCTTTATTGTTTTCATGCAAAATGTACAGGGGTTTTTTGGTAGAACCTTTAAGAAGTGGGAATCCAGTCCAAAAAAATATATCTAGCTTGCAAATTCTCAGACAAAATCTGAATTTCTTGCCCTGTCAAAGTTCTTTTTTCACACCATCTACTATCCGTCAACTATCTGTTACTGGTTTCATATACTAGCAAGAGACTGACTGTAAATTTGTCGTATCATCTCTGTGTCTCTATTTATGAGTTATCCCCCCTTGGCTGTGTTTCTAGTTTTACTGCCAGTACGAGTGTGATGCTCTACGAGAGTTCCGCTGTAAGGACAACAGCTCGTGTTTCCCAATGTCGTTCAAGTGTGATGGTGACCCGAACTGTGAAGATGGGTCTGACGAGATTGGTTGTCGTAAGTATTTCATGTTCGCAACAACAGATAAATAATTTTCTTCCGCACTAATATTTGTCTTTCATAAAGCTCCATCAGTATGTTTATGTTTAAGGCCTTATTTTGATTGGTAAAAATTCAAGTTATTTTACAGAATTTTTTTTCTAATGCTCTCTGACAAAAGGTTCAGTTTATTACCATGACCATACAAAAAAAATGTTGAATTCTCAAATTTCAGTCTATAGTATGAAATTTATATAACAATGAATGCACTTCAAAATATCAAACTTTTAAAGTTTTGAATGTCAAATATTTTCATTTAAAAAGGTATTAGCATCTCCACGCCAGAATTGGAGGAATTGAAAATTGATAAATAATTAATGTTTCTTTTCCATGCTTATTTGAAGCTGTGGCTCCAAGTGGTTGCCATCTGAATGAGTATGCGTGTCGTAATGGGGACTGTGTACCTAAAAGATGGAGGTGTGATAAAGATTATGACTGCTCTGACAGGTCGGACGAAGCCAATTGTACCAGTAAGCTCGTTTTCTGATATAAGATGAGCCATTAACATGTTAATTCTATGGCAACGCCCACTCCCTCACCCAATGGGGTACCATTGCTGAAAGTGCTAGATCTGTAACATGTTGTTTTGACATGCTTGCTGTTACACTAGAAATGTTGAGCGTATCTAGATATAAATGAAAACATATAAATGTGAAACTTCTTACATCTGTTATTCATACTCTCTGTTTGGGGCACTGTCTCCCCTATTTCTGTAAAATTAAACACTTTCAGTTGAGCTGTTGCCCATCATGTCTATAACGAATCCATTCTTTTAATAATGTAACCCTCTTTACCGGGGGGTGGGGGGGGGAGGCTCCTCTTCATGCAGGTTCGTGAACTGTTCTGCTCAACACGAAATAAAATGTAGGACATTTTAAGTACAGCTAATCATATTGGGGCCAGAATAATGCCTAAATCCAGAATGGAAGCTATGGTAGTACACTCACATGTAAAGCGTGGTTTTCACATCTTTCTTTGCACATTAAGCAGTTTTTGCCAGAAATGAATTTACTTTTTCATGTCAAAATATTGAAGTACTCATATTTTCCTGTTTTGTCTCTCTGACTACTAGTGAAATCCTGTGGGGGATATGCGAGTTCATGGACCTTGTTGTGAATAGAAATAAAATTGTGAAAAAGACAATCTCGATAGATCTGGAGAGTTAACATTGGTTTATAGAAGAACCCTCAATCCCTCTGATTGGTACTGGCCCCGTGGGGCTTCCGGGGACTGTCCTGCGATGTCGTTGTGCACATTGCAGGTCATGGTAAGAATAGGCCTCAGCTCCTCAGAGAGCTTGTCGTAAGAGGCGAATAACTGAGGCACCCGTGGGGTTCCCGGGTGTGAAAAGGAATAGGACCCCACCCGTGTGGTTCCCGGGTGTGAAAACGGATTACCCGTGGCTCCCGGGTGTGAAAAGGAATAGGACCCCACCCGTGTGGTTCCCGGGTGTGAAAAGGAATAGGACCCCCACCCGTGTGGTTCCCGGGTGTGAAAAGGAATAGCACCCTATCCATGGGGTTCTTGGGTGTGAAAAGGAATAGGACCCACCCGCAGTTCCCGGGTGTGAAAAGGAATAGGACCCCACCCGTGGGGTTCCCGGGTGTGAAAAGGAATAGGACCCCACCCGTGGGGTTCCCGGGTGTGAAAAAGAATAGGACCCAACGTTGTGATATGACTGAAATATAGTTGAAACGATGTTAAATCATATTCACCCTCTCACTCACTGATTGGTACTGTGTTGTAGGTTTTAATGTGCCGTCGTGCACCACCAAAGAGTTCCAATGTGACAACGGCAAATGTATCTTGGACGTGTGGAAATGTGACAAGGAGAACGACTGTGACGACAATTCAGATGAGAAAGACTGCGGTGAGTATTTGAGTTCTCTCGGTTTCGATAGTACTTTCTCGATAATTTACCCATGGTTCAAATTGTATACCTCTATTGTCAGATATACCGCTGATTGCACTGTGGCGTTAAATCAATGGAGCGTGAAAATCAGCTGTACTCCACGATATCGAGACTTCACCTTGACTTGGGGCTGTAATTGTCTCGAGATCATCTGCATTTGAACAAAAGTCTAGTTCTTTATTTGTGTTCCCTACTTTCCAAGTTCTGTTTTATTAACTGTTTTTAAAATTCATGTTCCTGCATCTTTTTCATGATCTCTATTACCATTTTAGTTAGAATTTTTCTTTCTTCATTTCATCATGTTGACATAATGCCATTGATTTTCATGTCAAAATAGCATACGAAGGCTGGAGTAAGTATGGAGTGTACATTCTCGGGAATGTTCATTGCATTGTGGTTTATATTGAAATTCCATGTATAATATGCAGTGTCTATATATAGATATATCTGTGTATTTCTGTATTAATAGAAGCCTGAGTATTAATAACCAAATGTGCTTACTGGAAATAATTCTGCCATTCACTTTCTCCCATGGGTAATCTATCAGATCAGAAATCAGTCTCAGTAAAGCCAGATATAATATCATGGAATATTACATCTCACATCAGCGCTATATAAATCCTGTGCAAATTTCAAACTACATCTGGTAGCCAATCAGGGAGAAACAATTCTAAAATATCGACCTTGTAGTGAGCACGTGGACCAAAATAGTGGACAATATAGTGAAGCAGTATCCAAATAAGGTAATGATGTCTAGACATGATTTGTTGGTAAACGTTCTTCTCTAGAAAGTTCAAAGGATTGCTTCTGCCAAATAGTCCGGTTTCTGTTGGGCGGCTGGAAATATCAAAATACCATCTCGCGGAAAGATATTAAATATCCGTGAATGAAATGCTGATCACTTTCAAACTGGGTAGGCAGGATTGTTGTGATTGGCTTATTATGTGATCTCGGAGAATATCGGCAAACCGCTCGGACAAAGTTTTTATAGCATTATCACTAGATGGTATTTCGGGTACCATCTTGGTTTACCTACTAGTAGATTGATCAGAAATGTGGTTTTAATACTGCCAGATATTTGCACTCTTGACAAGAACAAAAACATAGCTATATAGGTTGACACAGCAATAATAAAAAAAACATTGTGGTAGTGACTGTCAAGCTAGAAATTCATTTTATGCAGCCGAAGATGGGAAAAATATTGTATATAAGACTGACAAGTCCTCATTGAAACTCCAGAATGATCTTGAAAACTGATGCCTTCAGGGCGGTGTTCTTTTCAAACCATTACAAGGAGAAGTGTAGAGGCATCAATCTGGCACATTTGGTGAAGTTTTCAGGCTTCTAATTGCAGTGTAACCTGTTAACGCTGTTATTGGGGGACCAAACTTGAACCACCTAGATTTTCAGCGTTATAAAAGGGCTGAAATTATATGTATTTGTTAATTTGGGGGACACTACAGCACCCGCCTTTTATCAGAATCAGCGCTATATCGAGGCACCTTATAGCGAGGCTAGAATGTAGTAGTATCATGTATATATTATTTGTTCTCCATACCATATAATAATTGGATGAACCCTTTCTCTGTTACCGTGATCAGCCTATGATGCCGGGACGAACTACTGTACGTAACTTATCATTTCAGTATAGATGGTTTCCCCTGCACTCTGATTGTTGTGTTGTGTAGACAAGTTTTAACAGTCATGACTCCACCCACCATCCCACAATACAGTGAAACCTGCATAAACCCCGTAAACTTGGAAGAAATATGGGGAAAATTATTTTTAATCGGTTTAATCAGGCAAGATCAACCATCGTTTGGTGCAACCAGCAAATGGTCCATACTTCGTCTTTCTTCAGAACAGTCACGTTTAATTCAAGGGCCTTGCCTGGCCCGTCACTGCCAAAGCTTGACGCTTATTTTCTAAGTCTGACTAACCTCCATACTGCTATTTCCGTTTTCCAGTTTTCCGTTTTCCAGTTTTCCATTTTCTCTGCACCGAGTGCTGGATGATTTTTATAGCCCCTTGTGCAATATTGCACACTTTGCTACCATGAAAGAATGAACTACGATCATTACTGCAGAACTATAACATATTCAGTAAACAAAGCTAGAATATCTTTCTGTGGTTTTACCAGGTTTCACTGATAATGTCAGTACTTTAGTCCTATCATGCTTTGTTTTGTCTGTACTGTATTCTAGCACTGTCAAGGCTCAGTACATTCGCCAATGCCCCTTTCTGTTTCAATATAAAATTGTTCTTCACCTTTCCCAGGTTTGATGTTCACCCCAAGTTGCATCATTCTAGTTTCATGGAGTGTGTTTCATTGGAACTGTCCTTATATTCGGACCCATGATTGCATCATGGAATATCTGGCTGTTTTAAAAGATTTGATTGGTCAATTCAAATTTTCAAATGGAAAGACAATAATTTCATTGGCTTGGGAAGAAAATTGGAAGAAAATTCAGCCAATCACAAAGTTTCTGAACAGGTTCATTGTCATCCTTCCTATTTCCATGTTGTAAACCTCACCTAATTAAATTGTAATCTAATCAGCAAAGTTAACCTTTGTAGACTTTATCAAACTATTATTTAGGTTTAATAATGGGAAAAATGCGAGACTTGAGAATGTTTAATTTTGTTCTCGAGTGTTAAACTTGGGACAAAAAATAAAACTTCCTTTGCCAAATTTACAATGCTTGATATGAATTTGTTTGTGTGCATGAGAAAATATGTCAAAATTTCATATGACCCCTAAAATAAGATGAACACCTATCACAGCTAGAGATAACTTTTCATGTACATGTATACATGTTGTCATAGAAAATATGCTAGGAATTCCAAGAAGGAGCAGCTTTGCAAGCGCGTTGCAATGTTGATCTCTCCTTTACACCACATGTAAATGGTGTCAGATGTGGGGCAACAAAGCCGTGCTGATACTCCTATGCTGATCAAAATCTTTGGAGGGCCTTTGGAATACTAAATCTATGGATTGTAAATCGAACAGATGATGTTGAATAATAAACTGAACAAATTATTATGGATAACAACTTTGTTTATTAGCTGGTGACATTCCGCTGTAGTTACTAACAGTGTTTTCAAACCAAATTTGTTAGTTTTTCCACGTCTTCACTGAGTGTATTATTCTATTAATGTATCTTTGGGAGCATTCCTTATTTTCAACCCTGTTGATTTATATCTTGTGTAGTCCTTTTTATACATATATGATTTGTTAGCACCAGCATGATCTAGTTTATTTGTCCTCAGAAATCACTATCCACATTTTTCGTTTCGACATTCTAACCCTTTTTCATGTTGCATGTATTGCTCATACTCCACTTTCATATGCATGTAACTGAATGTGAGAATCATGAAGTAAATAACACCAATGCTACAGTCAGTTGATCAGTCGATTCAATAGTGCTGATTTAGCTGATTCAATGTTTCTCGTTTTAATTCGAATGAAATAATTTGGTTATTCGAACAGTTGATTACGTGTAATTATTGACCATTCACTTAAAGGTGAAATGCAAAGGTTTTCAAATTTTTCTTTTTGTGTTCTTCGTGGGCTAGTTACTTATGGAACTATTCGCCTGTCTACTTCGTTTGACTTAATTTGAAGTGTTTGGTCTCCTAGTAGCTTTAGAAAAGTGCTCCAAAATTGGTATCTCAAGCCCGGCCAAATTCAGAAATAAAATCCGTATCGCTTATCTGCCCTTGTTTGACGCTGGTTTGTGACGTCACATCAGACCATCTCGCTAAACGTCAATACTTGTAACGTTCAGTCTTCAGGAGGATGGTCTGACGTGACGTCATAATCAAGGAAAGATAAGCGATGGCGGTTTGCAAACCAGGATTCAGCTCGGCTTGGGCTACTAACTCTTTGAAAGCTTCTAGAAGACAAAATACGTCAACTTAAACTAAGCGAAGTAGATTTCAAGATATTTTGATCATTACTCAACCAATATAAAATATTAGAAGAAGAATCTTAAAACCTTTGCATGTCACCTTTAAGTAATTTTTCTCATAATATGAGAATATTAGATGATGTACATGTAATCTAGAAATACAGTATTAATCCTTGTTCTGGATAATTATAATTACCATTAATACCTGTACATACGTTTTCTCACTGGAATTAATTTCCAAATGTGGGTATATTACAAAAAACTGTGGGTTAAATTGTTGCACTAAATCATTGAATCCCAATGTCTAATCACATTAGATCTGCAGACTTCTACTTTACCTTGATCCCAGAGGATTCAGAAAAGACCACACAAGTATGGTCTATAATGAATGGTGGATTCTTCTAGTAATCCCAGTGCATCAAGGAATATGTTCTAGTTTTAATATATTTGATTGGTCCATTCAAATTTTCAAGAAGAAATCCAATATTTTCATTGGAGAATTTGAAGAGGATTCAGCCAATCATAACTTCAGTAAAGTTTATTAAAGATGAAATGCAAAGCTTTTTATGATATTTTCCTTTTAATATTTTTTATGTGTTTTTGGTTTTATCTGGAGAATTTACTCCTCTAATATCATTTGAAAACTGCCCCAAAGTTGGAGCTGGGCTTGGTACCAAGTTTTTAAAAGCTTAGAATTAGGAGAGAAAATAGTTCAAACGAAACCAACCAAAGTAGTCATTACAATATTTCTGTCATTATTTAAGCTATATATTTAACACAAGAATGGAAATCTGAAAGCTTTACATTTCATCTTTAACATTGCGAAGAACTGAATGCATATCAAATCAAATCGACACTGCTCCTTCTGATTGTAGTTCAGTGTCAACTGATACCAACCCGATCTCAACACCGCCGTTGCAGTGCAACTGAACTAGACCTTTTAATATTGAAGCATACAGGATTCATATATTTGTATTTCCTTTCTCTGCTTCCTCAGCTTACCAAGCAGCATGTAGTTATCCCAAGAGGACCTGTAGGAATAACACAATCGTGTGTCTTACCCCGGAAAAGCTCTGTGATGGACGGAACGACTGCGAGGATCATTCTGACGAGGGTGGACTTTGTGGTAAGTAATTGTTTTGACACTCCTGCAAGGCAGTATTTGAATCTGCCGGTGGGAAAGCTGGAAAGTCCCGGAATATTTTGATGACCAAACAATAACATGAACTGAGAACCCTTCAGCCTGGGGTATACTCATTACAGGGTCTTGGTTCAGGAAACAAGCGAATTGTGATAAAGATTTTCTGCAATTACATGCATGTGTGATTGAAGTTTGGAGCTCAGCAGGAAGAGGATAGATCAAGGACACGAGTCCTCTACGTGTTTGTAGAGTATGATTTGACATCTTTTCGCTTTTTACCCCTCGGCCATTTTGGCCTCGGGGTATTGTCGTTGCCATGTCCGTCCGTACGTCCGTTAACGCATTTTGGGCAAAACCGCTTCAGATACAACCACCAAATTTTCAACACTTATTTATCTAGTGCTAAGTCAGACGCCTATTGAAAGTGGCTTCCCTCGGCCCATATTTTACAGAGTTCTGCCCCTTTACAGATATATTAATTTCTATTTCTGTCCTATATGCCTGAATGTAACCAACTATATCTGCAGAACTGTGTTCGGTATAGTTACTATATTTTGGAAACTTATTTATATTGTTGTATTCTACAAGCCAACAAAGGATTACTCGCCTCGGCTTATGGAGTTATGCCCCTTTCGGATGTAATAATCTCCGATTTTGTTATCTGTAGTTGAATGTACAAGTTATATCTGCAGATCCGTGTTCGGTACAGCTTATTCGTCTCGGTTCTTATTTTACAGTAGTGCTAAGTCTAGACGCCTATTGAAAGTGGCTCCCCTCGGCCCATACTTTACAGAGTTATGCCCCTTTAGAGATATATAATTTTCTATTTCTCTCCTATATGCCTGAATTTACTACCGGTATATCTTGATCATCCCACATAGAACTATCTCTTCCCCAATTTACACTACACATGGGTCACAATCACTTGGGAAAAGTCGAGGGGTTTTGATTAGATCAATCTCATGTTATTTTTCCGAAAAACATCGTTCAACCCTCCAAGTAGAGGTTTAGTCTGAGGAAGGTAACAACATTTTAAACAATCCGTTTTTGCCTGTCATTCATGGAAGAGGGCTGCACATATTGACCCTCAAGTCATTCGAGTGCAGCAGATCAATCGATCAATCTCAGAAGCTCTCATACGACATTTCACAGATCAGATGTGCAAGGAAATCAGTTGTATGTCGAATATTCTGAGGGAAACTAGAGAACTGCTTTTTTGAAACCATTCGGCCTGATAGATTTTATATTTTGAAAATTCTCATACCTGTATATTTCTGTTATTATTTTCTTGCAGCTCTGGGTTATGGTGAGATGGCCACTGTTGTTATTCACATTATTTGTGGCTAATGCTTTCACATTGATCACGCTGTGACACAAGGATTCCCCCACGTTCAAAATCGAATAAACATTCACATGCGTGTACAGTATATACCTAATTCTCTCTCTTAGTTGCATACCCTAACTCCAGGTGGGTGGGTGTCCGGTGGGCATGGGTTCCTGTCACTTCAATGCATTTTGCTGAGAAGCAACAGGAACTTGATAATGTGATGTCTAGCACTCTAAGTAATATCACTTGTCTTTATTGCACCTATTTCCCTGTTCTTGGGGTCAATTCCTTGTACTTGGACCAGAAATCCTGATGCTCAGCCCATCCAATCTTTGAAATATTCCCCATTCTCGTACAAAGTTTCATTCGCTCGGACAAATTTTCACCAATATACTGACTTCAGGGAAGAATAGTGCGACTCCACGGAACTTTGTCCTTAACTGTGAAATACTTTATGAGCACGAGGACTGGATGGGGCCAGCGTCAGGATTTCTGGTCCATGCACGCAGAATTGACCCTGAACACAGAGGAATAGATAAAAATGATCATGGATTTGTCCTTTCACAACCCATGTGATTAAGCAGAATTTCCAATTAAGCGGTTTGTGAGTTGGTTCCTCTACACTATGATGGAAGATATTGATATCTTGTGGGAATCCTTGAATTGTAATGTAAAGCTACCGCTCTAATATGGGGTTATCTGAAACAGAATACAAATATTTGCTGATTTAGTCGCTTGTGCAAGCAATAGTCCAATTAATGATTTTAGGTTAGCACAAGCCAAGATAACTTGTACTCACAGATCTGTTTTGTAAACAACTCCATGCTGCAATATTTTTGAGAGGAACAAATATAAATTCCGCTTTATAATCAGCATAATCGGACACAATGTTAATGAATTTTTAAGCGAGTCGGGACTGACATTTGTAATGGTTTAACAGAAATTGTTGTGCACAAGATATTGCCCACTGCTGATACAGAAATTCACACTTAATACAAGCTTAAAATACTAAAAAAAGATAGACCTCTCTCTTCTGAATGGAGCATTTGAGTAACATTTGAGGTGTTGGGAAGAGCTTTGCTTCTGAATTAATTTGAATTCATGTGAATATATGTCATTTGAAACATTGATTAGATCTTTTGGTGGGGGGTGGGAGGTGGGGTGGCATTTCTTCTACAAAGGGGGGGGGGGGTATAGTCAGATGGTCACACACCACATTTCAAATGCAGCTTCTCATTGTGGCAATTTTGTTGCTTGTGTGTTCCCCCATTATATGATCCTGTAGTTATTGGTTATTGAACTAGATAAATCCTAATTTTGAAACCAAGTTGATACATTTTGAAACTTACAGATATTGTTTGAGGGTAGAATAATCCAGTCATGCTGTCCGTCCATCCGTTTGTCCGTACACTTCTTGCAGCAAGTCTCACATTTGTGTAATTTCCTTTCAGCATATGATCTGTGTGCTAACCACGACTGTTCCCACTCATGTTCCCGTGCTCCTGATGGGTTCGTATGTTCCTGTCCCGTCAATATGAGACTCAAGTCAGATAACAAGACCTGTATTGGTAAGCCCAACACTTTGATCGATCTAGTTCTTGAAGTTTATTATGCGACAATGATTTGGGTTCAATCATCATAAAAAAAAAAAAAAATTGCCATATTATTAGTGATACAAAATTTAACAATTTTGATACCTAGTTAGAAATGCCAAAGCTTAAATTGCTAGTCAGAATTTAAATGGACAAAAGAGAATATATAATTTTCCTTCATCTTGGCTTTAAAATTGATTTATTTTCAGAGATGGATATCTGCGAGACGTGGGGAATATGTGGCCAGGGCTGTGTGTCAACCGTGGATGGGTACAAATGTACCTGTTTTGAAGGCTACGAGCTACAGGATGGCTATTCCTGCAAACCCATTGGTACGGACAAACACACACACACATGAATCATTTCAATATTTCCCCTCTTCTTTCCTTCTCTTCCCCCGTAGCTGCCGGTTCCACCTTCCCTCTAATATTTTCATACAAACAACTGCGATAGGCATGTCCCCATGACACCATACCATTATCTCTTGACATGCTCTAGTGATTAAATTGTAGGGTGTTGGTCTTACTCGAGGCTAGTATATTTTATCCATAGCAAGGCACTTACATAAAAAAATTAAACATTTATAAATAATGTTGGTGTTTGTTACCAAATCAAACCTGTTATCACTTAAATGCCAATATCCTCCATTTGGAGATCTCCTGCAAACAAAATTATCTCCCTTGATCGCTGCGTCGATCGTCCGCCAGGTGGCGTGCACTCCGCGCATGTCCATCACTCTTTTTCCCATGTTGAGCAAGACCTGTTTTGAGTCAAGGCCGAGCAAAGAGGGGAGGATGGGTTGGGCAAATCAACGTTGATAACAGGTTTGATTTGGTAACAAACACCAACATTATTTATAAATGTTTAATGTTTGTGTCCCAAATCTTCACCTGTTATCACTTAAATGCCAGACTCCCAACAGAGGAGGTTGGGTAGCCGGCCTTGTGACTTGCTTTTGGATTAAGCGGAGCACGCCTTGTTCTGATTTTGTAAATCTAATATGCTTAATAATATCCTGATAATTCCCGTGTCGTATAGAAGCGTAGGGAGCTCAAGGTATTACAAGTAATGCGGCGAGAGGTGGACTCTGTTCCATCGTTTGCTCGCATACTTGGCTAGATAATCAGATGCCATCGTGATGTCTTGAAGTCCCTTCGTCTCTGGCATGGTATGTCTTCTATACTTACCGAATTGTCGGGATCTTGCTTGCTTGATCGGCGCCCCCCCCCCCTTTTTTGATAGGAGTGGTAGACTATACCCTGGGCTGTAGCTATAGGTCCAGTGTAGTCATCCTATCTGTCTGTACAGACATGTCTGAAGATAGCAATCAGCATGAGTTGAATTGATCGTCCAAGCGCAGGTGTCAACAGTATCGTTCAACGATAAGTTTTTCCCAAAGTGGCCCGGACGTCACACTGGCTCTAATCTTGTGAGACGATGTCTCCATAAAGGAGAAGGAGCGTTGATGGCGAGTTGGTTAAACCAGTCGGCAGTCTTCTTCAACCCAGACGGTGATCATGGACTAGTGATGTCCGCTGATGGGTCTGTTAGAAGTGATGAGAGAGGAAGACAGATGGAACCCCTTGTCGGTTCTATAAAGAGTGCTCCAGGCCTCTGACTGGATATAAAAACCTCTTCTCCTCCAGCAGGTACACGAAATCTGTTAGCGCTGGAATCTGGTACAGTCTTTGGACGTCTGGTCCCTGACGTGTGGAATCGTTCTGAATGACGAAATCCGGGATGGGATGAAAGGATCTGGTTGACCAGTCTGTCATCCCTGTCAAGGAACTAGGTTCTACTGCGCAATGCTCTGATTGCGTAGTGAAGACTGTCATGGAGCTGTCTTGCAGGACAGGATCTTGACTGTAGTTGGTAGAACTGGTTCGAATGGCAGGCGTAAGAATACCCTAGTACCACGTCCCGGTCTCCTTGGGTGGTAATTGATGTGTTCGGCGAGACTGTAAGATGAAGACCATGGAAAGCCGAAATGCTGGAATGTAGTCGGTTCCGTGGGTGAACTTGACAACCCTGGATGATGCTGAGTGATACCCCTGTGTACTGCTTGACTGAGATTCCCTGCCCTGATACAGATGCAGAAGGAAAGCCCAGCTGTTGCTGGAACAGAAACAGTGTTGGCCACAGGTCCTCTACTATAGTACATTCTCCGGGCTTGATGCGACTGTACAGTAAATAGTAGCTTGCTGCTGTCATTGTCTGTACAATTTGGTCCTGGAGAAAAACCCTGGTCTGCAAGGAAAATCTGGACCGTAGCAGGCGTGGGGGTTCGGCCGTTGCGGGTCCCGGTGCCTCCGTGGAAAAGTGATCTTCCGGTTGTAGTATCTTGTAGGACTTGGAGGAAGCTGTCGGCGGGAACCCTGAAGTGATGTGAAACACATGGTGTTGTGACATGGTATTGCTGATACCGTGCTGTAGGACCAGTGTCGATGTTTCTAGAAGACAGTGACTGGAATCTTGCTCCCCCCCAAACTTGACGCAACTGACGACCGTGCTGAACGTTCGTAATCAATGCTGATGTGTTGTACAACCGCAACCTCCAAGGGGAACCGCCATCTAGCGTAGATATCCCTAAGGAAGATGATGCGTTGCTTGTCTATCGTGGTATCCATGTGATGTGTCGGATATCTGTTGCCGGACTAATGGACCCCTCTAAGCTATGAATTCCGCATCGGTGAATGTGAACTTCTATGTGCTCGGTTGAAACTGACTCCGGCATCGCCACTCTGGAAGGGGGTGAAGATGTTCCGGGACGAGCATCCTTAGATTGCTTGTTCTTGCCCTCAGGATCAGCTGTAGTTGAGAAACTGTAATGAGGAGTACCTGGAGCTAGCCAAAACTGTGCTAGGTCCCGGGTGAGTAGTAGACTGTAGTTCCATCCAACGGACCTCTGGATCATGGTGTTGATGGTCTGGTTCTCGGTGCAGGTTCCATATGCCGGAAACCTGCTTGCCGCTTGAATGTAGCCGTACTACATAATCCGTGGGGTCCCTGGAAATATCCCTGGACCGCCATGATCATCGAGGCGAAACTCGAAAAAGGCCTCTGGAAACGTCGAAAAGTGACGACAATCGGGAGTCGGAGTCCAACTCCTGTAGAGTCGAATATGCTCAGTAAGTGTCCGGCTCCGTCGTCTGGTCCGGTCTCTACTGTCATCCCGATGAATGCTGGAGTCCCAGGTTCTGTTCTGGAGTCCTAATTTGCATTCCGGATTAGAGATGACTTTATCCTCGTGTCCTATTCCAGTGTCCGGGTCCGTGTTGACTTGGCCTTGGAAGGGACCTCAATGTGAAACTAGGCTTGCCCACTGTAGACTGGATGTCTCATCCCAAAGAAAAAAAACGGGTTAAGTCAAAACCGACTAGCCGTTTCTCCCGAAATAGATTCCCCTGATCATGATGTCGGGTGTAGGTGGAGTCCTAGATATCCGATGAGGAGTAGGATCCGGCTCTTAGAAGACTGAGGATGATCGTCAGATGAAGTGTCGGGACTTGGAGTAGACCTCACGTAAGGACTGACTTCTTCGACGCTGATTTTCTATATCATCAGGGTCGCCGTTCTACAATCAGGTGAGTGAAGACTCGAAGCTTGGGAAGGATGAAAGGATGACTAGTGGTTTGAAGGTGAAGCTTGAGAACCCTCAATTCTGGCTGACGAGGTTGCCTCTGTCCTGGTCGGAAGATTCCCTCTTTACCTTGGAACTGTCCTTCCTTGTAAGGGCGAACACCACTCTGAGCATCTAGCTTGGGTTGTCCGAGTTCTGACCGGAGAAAAACCTCCGTGGCGATCTCCTCTGTTAAAGTCGATAAGGCGCCGAAGAATTCCATCTTGGGCCGTGAAAAGGTCAAGGATCCCTCTATGCTTCACGTCTGGATCCTGAATCACCTTGGAAATAGCCGTCAGGAACCAATCAGAGTATGATGTAATTCTGTGTTGTGTCAGCATCATATCTTCCACAGCACAGGCTTGCCTCTGTTGAAGTACCCCCGCTGGTGTGGTGTCCTCGTGAAGTTCAACAGTCTGTCAAGATCCGGTTCAGACTTCGGGCCCTGAACGGTGGATTGTCTCCGTGAAGAGTGTAAGCCCTGTAAGGACCGGGCTCCTGGAGAGATGACGAAGTCTCCAATTGTCGATCCAGTGCGTCGTATAGGTTGGCTGATGCTGGAGATGGTGCGCAGGTTGGCGCAGCTTCCTCCTCAGAAGGTTTGTTAAAACCGTAAAGAGGTGTCGTAGTAAGTTTTCTCCGTTCTCGGCGAGGTCATCAGGCTGCTTGTCATCGCCGACCACCGGTCTGGGCATCTCTGGAGTCAACGTATGTACCGCCGCTGTCCTGACTTTGAAGGGTAGCATGTCCTATTCTTCTACCTCCGCCCGACGTAGGAGGTGAATCTGTATGAGATGAGGATGCCGAGGAAGTGGAACGTCGTGCGTGATCCTCATATCGTGTCATCTCACGGGTCTCCGATGAAGGAACTCTACCCTGGTAAGGGGCTGTGAAGCCTGGAGATGATGTTTCTTGACCAGGCCTGCCTTGGAAGGTACGGTAATTTCCCTATTAATTCACCTTCCAAATTTAATTCGAAAACGGCCGATTTTCCCGCTGTCGTGATTTTGTCCATCCTAATAAAACGAACACGGGAGCATTTTCAATATCCGTGAAACAATAAATTCGAATACTCCCGTTTTCGCCACGGAGTTCGTGCCGATGAAAGTAAAGTGAATATGTTAGGCTACTAGAATCTCGTATAGTATATCGGCGTATGCTATTATTTGTAAGCGCAGAGAAACAACAGGGAATGGTACAATATAATAAGACTGAATTACTATTACTTACAGTCTATAAGGAAAACAATTGATTCAATTAACTCCGCAGTCCTGTAATTTTATCCTAACTTGATCGCGTTTCGCCGCAGTCGGGAAAAATATATACGATAGTCCCCCGCACGTGGTCGAGTGTCTGCACACGGCCCGCTATTAAATCATTCTTCAGTTTCCAGCGTTCGTATATCAAATATCTTTCTTTAAACCAGCATTCCTTTATTTGAAAAACACACATTATTTTAAGTAACAAATTTGAGAGATCTTCAACGTTAATATATTTGTTCGTCGTATATGCTAAACCCCTCGCTGTCCCCCATTTACCTGCCCGACCTGCCCTGTATTATTCGTATGGGAGGCACTTGGGCCGTGTTCAAAGGAGGCACTGGAAGGGAGCAGAGTTCAAATTTTGTCGGGTGACGTTCCCGCGGAGATGTCAAGTTGTAACGTGTGTGCTGGTGAATTGCATCAGATTTCTTCACAGCAACTGAATTCTTCGTTTGGGGAAAGCAAGATGCGATTTAACCTTTCGGTATGCTGTATGCTATTCGTTATATTTTCAGGTGAAGTGGACAATCAAACGACCATTATTTGACGTCAAAAATGAGCCATCACGAAAAGCCTTTTGGAAGGATGTACATTTAACGTTGATTTTATTTTAGTATTTTGATTTTAGTATTTCCTTTTTTCTTTCAGAACATCCATTCCCCCCTCCCTCCCCCTAACAGTCCATACATCCGTGTTATTATCCACACGACAAGGTGAGGTATTTACGCAGACCCCATGTGGTAAGTAATATTTGACCGTAAACAAACCTACAGAATTACGGTGATCGATCTGACTCGTCCTGCATTCTTCATCAGGTTCTCTGATTTTTCTCCCTTCTAATAATACTCAACATACAATACAATATCTAATAGCATGTTCGTGAAAGAGGCCGTATTTTTATTATTATCATTATTAAGGTTCACTGTATAGGAAACAAACTTGAAACGATGTGTTCACATCGCACGACATAATAGTATACCCCCTCAGTGCCCCTCAATTTCCTACTGAAACACCAAGCCTCCACATGAATGGCATTTGCTGCAGGTCTCCTTTGATATTTAAATTGTCAATGGCTACATTGTTTTGAGTACCGGGATAGTTTGCTAATGAAGTGTTTAGTTTATTTTTAGCCTGTCCAGCTATTTCCCCATTCAACACAGCTTGTCCTCCAGAGAAAACCACATAAAATGGAAAAATCCAAAGTCAGGATAGGGGTGACAAGATGTTTCAGTTTCCAGTGGAGAGAATCTGAACAGCATGAAATATATAGTGAAATAGGAGAGTCCACGTGCAGCATGCAAGTTTCACCCAGACTGGAAATGACACTTATTCATATGCAAATGAGATCGTGTGTAATAACATTGAATTGACTGTCTGGGGAATACCTTGTCCCTTCGGAAGCCCAAATTCAGCTCTGGGTGAGGATGCGCGATTCACCAGCAAGAGGCAATTGAAAGGGGTTTCAAATTAACGCTGCAGTATTATGGGTTTGTGTGTTAATGTGTGGCCCTTGTTCGTCCTGTAAATTTCACAATACCTCATTCAAACTTGTTATATCTTGGCTTTGATTGCATCTATCGTTTAATGAAACATAGACAGGAAATCACACAGTTGACAAACGTCAGTTTTCCCACCAGGGGACACAAACAAATTTTGCGATGTGAAGCGCCGACAACAATCATCTCTTCATGTGCTCTGTTTTGTTCAAATATAGTTATCATAAAGACTTACTCTTTCCGGTTTTGTTAAATATTTTATTGTGAATGAAAATATTTCTTACGAATACCCACAAACTTACCAAAATTCCAGCAATCAAACATTCTTTGGAATTACACCGCGCATTTTTACACTAAGAATCAAAACATCGGTATCGCCATTCCATTATTCTATATGCTAAACAAATTTGAGAAACATTTAAATGGCATTAGGTAAAGTTTCGGGGATGAGAACATACCAGTATTTAATTAATATTCAGAACGATATCATACTTCGACTTTTACTTTTAGTAAACTGTTACAGTACCGATACCGTAATAGATATTCTCATACTTGAAACAAACCAATCGAAACGTGTATTGCCGACTGACACTCGGTTCTCTTGTACAATCCGCCGTTAATTCAACATTAATTTCGTGTCATAGGTCCGGGATATTTATTCAAGTCCTGGATGGTGTGTGTAAAATCATGCACAGTGAAGACCAAAAAGTCTATGACAGTCCGCTAATCTGTCTAAAACTTCGTGATACAATCCTACACAAATTTGCCGTTGGTTCATTTTCAGGGTTCACAACAACAACGTCGACATACCGAACGACTCGAACATGGAATACTCTAATATGTGTATAGTTTTATATTTCCAGAATATTCATTCAATTCCATGTCAGTTAGGTTTCATAATATAGATCATAGCTAATACTGAACAAAAAGGAAGGAATACGTTCAATGTTTTGGCCTACTTTTACGATGTTATTATGGACGCGAATTTACGGACGTCAGCTCAAAAATCTGCATGATCGTGCTGAACTCGTCACTCGATAAATATGCTCGACTTCCTCGAATAAAATTAGACGCCTTTATCAGGGTAGAGGAGATTTTCTGACATCATACACTGCATTTTATGGAAACTGATGAGATATCAAAGTTAATACACGGTAATAAATACGATCACTACGACCACGGCGAAGCGGTCCGCCATTTTGGATTCTCCGTGAAAGTCGGCGCGACATTTAATTCGAACACTCGCGTTTTTCTAGAATTCGCTCAACAAATAATTCGAAAGTAGCCAATTTTTGGAGTGCTGAATTTCATCACTACATCGCGAATTAATAGGGAAATTACCGTACCCCTGGAGCAGAAGTCTGTTCCTTGGGGGCAGGTCCAGAATGGTGATCTACGAGTCCCTGTTCATCTCTGGACTTCCGTTTTATCCCGATGCTCCGGGCTACGGTGATGGTGGGTAGACGTCCGCTCCTCGCCATCAATGCTTGTTGACGAGAAACCGGTGAACGGCTTCTCCCTCGTCTGTTGTAAGGTCGCTCCGGGGTAAGGTCCCTATGGTACCGACTCCGGTAGGCTGGACCAGGTGAAGGGGTCCGACGTCTAGGACGGTCCCTCTCTCGATGATGACGTACAGGATAGGAATCTCGGCGTTGTAACGGTGTGCCACTTCGTTTACAAAATCTGCTTGCCGTAGTACCGAGGTATGGCTTCGTTGTACGGGTCCAAGCTGGAGTAGAGGCCGGCTCATGGCGTTCTGGCTGAGTCCGTTCCTCAAAAGTCCGTGACTCCTTGGATGTGGAGTCTCGGTGATCTGTATAAGTCCGTTCTGCTTGAGTCCGTGACTTCTCAGGTGTAGACTTTCGGCGCGCTGGATAGGTCCGTGTGGTATCCCGCTCCGTGGTACGGCTCCGGGTGCGTGGTATGGCTCCGGGCTGTAGTTTCCTCCCGCGGTGCTCCGGTATCGGAGTCACGGTGGTCTGGATAGGTCCGTGAGGTCTCCAGTTCCGTGGTACGGCGCCCTGGATAGGGCCGTGATCACTGGATAGGGCCGTGATTCCTTGGAATCCCGGTCCCTGTAGGCCTTTGGCTTGTCCGACTCCCGGCGTCCGGTATAGAGCCGTGACTCCGTGGAACCGGTGAGCTGTGCTTGAGCCGGGGTCCCGCTGTAGTGGTGGAGTCTGTGATCTTGATTCTCGGACTGCCTTCTTCGCCGTGTCCCTCTGTGTCTCCGGGGTACGGCGGTTCTTTGGGGAGTTGGATGAACGGGAGTTGGTATCCAAGTACTCGCTATGATCCGTGTCTGTGACGGGGCTGTCTAGTAGAGTCCGTGTCAGCACTCTAGCCGGTGCAGTAGAAGTAAACCGTATCGCCGTGGCTTGGGCTTGACTGGTCTGCACTTTGCCTATTCTCTCGGTATCCCGGTAGTCTCTGTAGGCTCTTGGCTTGACGGGGTCTCGGAGTTCTGCATTGGGCTGATCTCTCAGAGCCATGGTCCCGTATGCTGATCTAAAGTCCGTGGTCTGTAGGTGTGGACTCCCGGTGAGACGTAGACTCGCGGCATACTGGATTAGTCCGTGTCGTTCTCTGTCCCGTGGTACGGCTCCGGGCCGTAGTACCGCCTCTGGAAGTAACCTCTCTCTCCGATGGTCGGGTCCGAGATGCTCTGCAGTCGGAGTCCCGGCGCTCTGAGGTGTCGAGGTCCTTGAAGGCCCAGGGTACGGCTCTGTCCCGGGTCCCGGTTCTCCACGAGGTCCCGGCTGGCAGGCTTGTCTTTCTTGAGTTGCGGAGACTTGGATGAACGGGAACTGTAATCCGAGGTCTGCCCAGATCCGTAGTTGTAACGGCTCCGGTAAAGAGTCCGTAACTCATCTTCTCCGGTGAACTTGAACTAGGCCGTCTTGGGTCTGTAACTTGTTCATCGTCTTAAAATGTAGCTCCAGGGTACTGCTCTTCGCCGTGGAGCTGTGATCCTGTGTCCGTGATCTGTACTGTTTCACGGGACTGTTGTGAAGATTCCACTGGCAACAGTATCGTTTTCAACGATAAGTTGCTGGTAGGAACTTCGTTTACAGCCAAGTCGTTGAAGAGGGCCTGAGTAGCTTGCTTCTCAGCTGGACATCTTGCCAGGTCAATGGCCGCTCTCCAGAGTTGACTGCGTCGCCATAGGTGACTGTAAACACACCTTTGAAAACAAAGAAAAATGCAAGTCTTTAACTGGTAAAAACTGACGACATTATTCGTTCCTATAAATCTTTATAGCTGGGCGACTACGTTGGTTCATAATGAACTACGGGAGAGAAAAAATAACCCTAGAGTGCGTCTATAACAATCCAAAAGTTACTGTTTACAGGAGCTCTTTCAAAACAGGTCTTGTCACCAAGACTGCAAAGGAAAAGAGTGATGGACATGCGCGGAGTGCACGCCACCTGGCGGACGATCGACGCAGCGATCAAGGGAGATAATTTTGTTTGCAGGAGATCTCCAAATGGAGGATATTGGCATTTAAGTGATAACAGGTGAAGATTTGGGACACAAACAATGACTGGCAAGGTAATCCATAAGTACAGTACCTGAAAATCAACTTGACACAAAACAACGAAAATAGAAGGGATTGTCTGCATGAATTAGGACCTATTTTGTCAACTCAATGTTCTAATGAATTTGATCATCCTCTGTGTATATGGTAGGAAATGTCTTCTTTCATACAAACGGCATGATATTTCAGTGGGACAGCACTATAAAATGGCAGCATTAGATCTGCTCTGTTACAAGTAGGTACCTCTGCCCCTCCCCCTCCCCCCCCTTCCCTTCCCCGTCGTGATATAGCTGAAAAAAATGTTGAAAGCGACGTTAAACCCTATTCA